>JAHZMV010006533.1:0-11352 GCA_027743765.1 Coecobrya sp. COE2
CAAAAATTAATTTTTTTATTTTAGAAAAAGGTACGAAAAAAAAATTAACCTGCGATGAATTTTTGATACTAGAGAAATTAGCTGCCATGTAGTTAAACTTAGTAGGATGTCTCAATTTTGATGGTTTTATTGTTCCTCTATTGATAAATGGAAAGATGTGTCTATTAAAGTGGAAATTCTATTTAGCATGATATCACCAAAGTCTGCAAATTTTCTATTATCGTGGTGTGGCTTATAATTTTAGCGATTGTATTATTAGTGAGACATCTGCGTCATCACAGTCGTAATGAAAATTAATAATCAATAATAATAATTGCGTCAAAGGCTTCTTTCATAATTGTATACATTGGTCTAATTTTATTTACCTAATGACAATTCCCAAAAATACATACGCATTCATGAATTATTAAACATTGAATTAAAATTTAATACTACAATTTATTAGGTAAGTATGATGAATAAAGAATTATATGATCACTACGATAGATACACTAATTATACCAATTTACACATTGTCCAAAACATGAAAATTTTGTGAAAGTATAAAATCGTAATAGTACATATGTGATATCAGTTACTGCTGGTGGAAAACGGAGTTGTTCATGTTTTCAGTACAATCTGAGTTTTTCTTGGCGCCGATTGGCAGTGCAAGATAGGGACAATCACGATGGACAATTATTTTTGAATTGTGTATTGCAAATGATCTGGTCTCCCCACTGGAATTACTAGTCATCATATTCACGTATCTTGTCATTCTTTTGCAAACAATTTTTTGTGAACATTTACACTCTTATAAGCAGTCATCCATCCACCACGAACCATGGATGGGTCCATGCATATAAATGTTTTGTTTTGAAAAAGAAATGACAGTGCACGGAAGTATGATGATAAATTATTCCAGTGAGGAGATCAGATGATTTGGAATACCCAATTTAAAAATAATTGTGCGTCGTTATTTTGTCCTTTCTGCAGTCTCACACGGAACCAAGGAAAATTCGAATTTTGTAAAAAAACATGAATAATTCCTATTTCTACTAGTAGTAACTCACTAACAAATTTTGTAATCTGTAATATCACTTATCAGCAATACAGAGGATTTAAAATATTTTTTGTTTACAAACTTAAGGAAATATTAATATTCATCCAACATAGATTATTTTTGCCTTCAATTCACATTCTGTTCCTTAATGAAACGTGAAAACTTAGCTTTGATATTATACAATATAAGTGTAACTGTGAACTCTGCTGCCAAGATGAATCCATTAAAATTTGCTTGTTTTAAAATGATCAAGACATATGTTGTGATTATAAAAACAAAATACAACGTTTCACAGTATATATTTTTATGTAATAGGAAATTAATTATCTATTGAGTGTCCTCCGGTTTTATTCCGTAGAATGTGGTGCAGTAAAATTTTACAAGTTTTTTTGGTCGCAAAAAATTAAATTGTACCCCATAAACTCAAAACAAAATTTCTGAGGAATTGTTTTTAATTTTCGAAATTTTTTGAAAATTTAAATTTTTGTTCAATTCTCATTCCGTTGTATCTAGACCTAAATATTTTATTTAAACGAATTTTCACTGCCAAGGGTTCCTCATTTTTTGAACATTTTGGTATCTATATTAATATATATAGGTCTATATGCAACGGAAAGAGAATTCATCAAAAACTTAAAATATTCAAAAAACGTCGAATTATTTTTTGAATGGAAAATGTGCAGAAAAAAATCTGAGTCGATTGGATAAAAATTATTTTTTTGCGACCAAAAAACGGAAAAGTTTTTTGAAAAGAAAATCTTCAAAAATTTCGAAATTTTGTTAAAAAGATTACAATACTCATAAAAACATTTTTAGTCAATTTTGAACAACTTGGTTTTTTGCGACCAGAAAAACCGATTTTTTAGTGGACCTCATCAGGCCTAATCCAACCGTGTCGTTCATTTAATCCACCAGGTGTAAAAACATGAAATTACTCTCCTTCTCCCGATATAAGCATAAAAATTGATCCCACGGTGGCCACAACCTAAGAACAAAAATATTATTAAACATTTTTTGAACATATATATGACGAAATTAATCATTATTCTTGTAATTATCATTATTGACCATACCTTCAAAATGAAAGCTTCATTTACAAAAAAATCACCACGGCCAACACCAATCGGATGTTTCTTCATATCCCTCAAAAGTACGGCAACACTCATGTCTATTCCATCAATTTCTATGGTTGGTCGGCATTCAGAACACTTAACGATACAGTCTTCATATTTTTCGCTCTGAAAATCGATATTATAATACCTTAAATATTGCACAATTATTATTCCATACCTTATCTTTATTTCATATGTGTTATGAGCTTAACACTTCAAATTTGTTTATCATTGAAATTTACACCACTCACAATTAATGTCACTTTGAAAATAAATTTTAAAGTTTTAAAACCATGTTAACAATACTTACCTTATCTGCTGATAACTGAACCATGTAGTACGTTAGTGAGATTTTGATAACACTTACAAAGTTAATTAGGAAATCAAGACTAATATCTTCCTTTCTAAGTACTTTGACAAGAAAGTAACTGAACAAAATAATGTTTTGGATATGAATTAATTTAATCAATTTTCCAAAGACCTCTTGCGTGTCATCGCAAATCTCCCTGAGATCTTTATAATATTTCCAATGAATTGATAGAGGACACCGGCCACCACAGTCTCCCTGCTTGGTTGACTCAAGAGTGTTTGTGAAATGGGATTGCAAGACAAAAATTTGGGTAGCCACAATTGGCCACAGGTCCAGCATTATGCAGGAATGAAGGATGCCAAAGTAGTTTAGCCAACTATTTATGCTCGCAAATATTTTCATTTCATTCGTTATCGTTCCTGAATATCTTGCAAATATGTAGTCACTTGTTTCTTTGTAGGTCCCTGCATTCCATAAATATAAGTATTCTCCCATTTCAATAGCACGGTCTGAAACTACAAGCTGAAAATTCCAATTGTTGAAAGCTATGTCTCCAAGCAGTGTACTTAATCCAGACAGCAGCATTGCAAAAGTTGCAACAAGAATAGCTATTGTCTTTGCCCATCCACCTTTCTGTTGACTTCCCTCTGTACTTACTTTATCTATCATCTCAAACAAAGCTGAGATTGAAGCTGACGTAGTGCAAAATAATTTGATATGGTAAACTCTTATTAAACAGTTGGCAAAATAGAACCCAAATGTTACGAAATTGACCATGGTCTCCTTATATTGAAAATGTAGCCAGTAATACTTCGCATCCCCAAGGGACTGAAGTAGGGAGGATACCGTAAACGTCCAAAACACAACCTGTATGCATTTAGAAGGCGTAAGTTAATGTGGGTGAATCAAATAACTCGATTGAGAAGCAAGAAAGCATACAAAAGACAAAAATGTACAATGTAAATGAATGCTATCATGTTGGTGCAGGAGAAAGCTTTATTTTGTGGGTTGTAACTTCTTGAAGTGAATTTGAGTGAATTCTTAAGAAAATAAGAAATGTTTGAATTGTAAAAGATGATGTTATACAATCCTACAAAAATTAATCATTCATAAATAAGGTTTTCATAAAAAATCTTTTTAAAAAAAATTTAATAAACTCACACTAATGAGTTTCACACTAAGTTAAAATCTGAGCCGTAAAATAAGTATTTCCTGTTACGTTCTTCTAATAAAAATCTTAAGCTAAAATAAGATTTCCTCTGGAGAAGTTGGAATCATTACTAAAAGAATTCCCCTGGCAACTTTTAGGGGTACGGAGATAAATGCTTGGTTTCCCCTAGTTAACACCTAATACAATATACCAGCATCAAAAAAATTAAGAATAACTTTAATGTAATTATTACTGCCTACAATATCTCAAATATTATCTTCTTTTCAGTTAAAATTATGCTTTATTGTTGACGGAGAAATGATGAATGATAAGAAAAATTAAATTTTGAACTTTTTTCCGTACAAAAATTATTTACAAAATTGAGAAACAGGATTTTGGATATGAGCAAAATTGAAAATAATACGGATCATAATATTTATTAATACAATCTAAAGGTGCAAAAATAAAATGATTAACTTACATACTGAACCCAGCGGGCCCACTTGGGGTACTTCTTAGCAGATTCTGGCTCCACGGGACTCATGCAGATATAATAGAGAAAGGCCATAAAGTGCTGAAGATACTTGATATCGGTATTTTGTGTTTCTGGCCGAGTCCGCTGTTGCTGAAGTCTTCTAATAGTCGCCAGCAGATTGGCACGGATGATTTCACTTGCAGATCCAGTCGAATGCCGCCGCTGATGAGCCGTCCCATTTCGCTCCACAGTCCCCTGTGGGTTCGTTCCATTTCCCACCACAGCCGCCTGGTCGTCCGTTCCAATTCGTCCAACAGCCACCTGGCCCTCCGTTGCATTTCGCCCCACAGCTCCGTGCTCCTCAGTAGACTGTTCGAGTTGAACAGCTTCCACTTCCTCTACTTCAATTTCTTGTTGTTGTCCTGGACTTGCTTCAATGGTTTGGGAGTCGTTTTCATCGTTTCCCTCTAGAGTCAAAGGACCTTTTTCCAAACTATGGGGAACCTGGGTACCAAATGCGGAACTCCTTCGGACGTTTCCCATCATTAGTTGAGCTCTCACTTGGTCCACAACTTGGGGAAAAGTCATTTTTGGTAACTGGGATGTTGATCGTATCTCTACCATTGAAATATGTGTTGCAGCAGCTCCACCAACACTGCCTGCTGCAGCTTCTCCTTCCACCATAGTTTCATCATCCGACTCACTGCGGGACCTTCTTGTATATTTCACCAACCTTCCCGGAAGCCACTCGCTTCCATCACCAGTTTTCTCCGGTTCAGCTTCCTCCACATCGACAGAAGTCTCTCGTCGTTCTTTCACCTTGGCTAATATGACCTGTTTAATATTATGAACAATTATTCAAATTATTAGCTAGATTTATTACTAATGCTTGACCATGGCTTTTATTGTTTGCACTGTCTACACAAGTTTATTGGTTGTCAACAATAAATGATACATCATTTTTCTATTAAGCAATAATAAATAATAATATTTAAAAATAATTCTACCTTTTCCCGCCGGCTTTCACTAGCAGGCGTCTTTGAGGTTTTTGTCTCAGACGGTTGGAATGGCGAAGCTTGTATCTCTTCGCTGGGTGCACTACCACTACTCACTTTACTGTCTCTACTTGCACTTTTCACACCTTTTCCGGGATTTCCGGCTTCTTTTTTGCTTTCCCTTTTACCAGGCTTTGAGGGCTCCATAATGATTCTTAAATCACACCAATCAAATCAATATGACCAATAATGAAATATGGATTTTGTCTTAATTTTTTTAATGTACACAGGGAATGGAAATGAAAAGTCCAAACGGAAAGAATATATTTCTTGGAATGACGAGCAAAGCAAAATTTCGGTGGCATTATATGATGCAAAGTATGAATCATTGTTTGTACATCCGATGCTTTTCCGTTTCATTTTTTCGTGTTGCCACCTACTGTTTAATAAAAATGCCAGGTGTGGGTGCTTGTCTTTCTGTGCAAAAATAAAATTCAGTAATAATACGTACGTGAACAGAGAGTTATTTCTTTTGATGCCCTATTTTATTATTTGGAAAGCAATATTTGTTTGCAAACAAGTAGCCGTTTTACATTTATGAATTCATCTGCTCCAGACTCTGACATTTGGTCTGGCACGATCTGAAAATGCAGGCAAATATGAAAACTGGATCTGTGTACAAATTCTAAATATGACACATCCCCTTTAAATTTCCACTACCACTTAAGTGACCATCCGCGTGTAAATTTTGCAACTCATTCTGCTGTTCTATGCCCAGTATTGCTTAAAAGTTGGGTGTCATACTATCGGTCTTATTCAACGCAATCCCACAAAAAATTCTATTAAGATGCATATCTGTTGCGTGCAATGATGATCAGTTTGATTGACAGTAGCGTACTTCTTAAATTTCATTTTATTTGAAATTACATTATATTATGTATTGGCTGCAAACTGCGGTAAATAATGGCTAATAAGTAGACCAAATATGTAAATTCAAGTTCATTAAGAAAATTAAAGCAATCAATACATAGGGATTTGGATTGGTTTTGGATTACACATTTCGAACCAAGCGCGGGGTTGTCATGAAATTGCAATTGAAATAAATACATCATTCAAACTTTGTTACTTTTAGCAACAAGTCATTTTTCTGTCACTTCAACTTTTATTTCTCGTCTCTTGTTACCTTTTGACATGCAAAAAATACGAGCTGCAAATAAAAGACGGCATTCCTTGTTTGACGAGGGAACGAATTTGAAAGCGTGTGTGTGTGCTGGGATTCCTGCTGAGTGATACATGCAACGCGTATTAATTGCCTGGCTTCAACTGTCTAATTGCCCAACTATGAAAATCGATTGCACTTCATATATTGTCAGTTGCGATTCATTGAGCAAAGTGAGTTATTCGAAACGGCAAGCTTTTAGCTAAAAATAATAATATTAAACGCAATATTTAAATTTATATCGGATTCACAATAGCTTTGACAACATATCCGTCGGCTATAGTTGGACCACGGAAGTAATTCAGGATATAAAATAGAGTTATGCTCATCTCAAAATGAACTTCAGTCTATGCTTCTGTCAGTGATGATTGAAACATTTCCATCTTTTCCCAAAAAGCCAATAACATATTTATATTAAATTTTACGCGAAGCCACATGCAAATAATTCTGCTAGCTTTCCTCTCCATCTATTTTCAGTAATTTGACATGTCCTTCAAACAGACATTTCTGTTTTATTATCGCCCAGCCGTAATGATATTATAACTGTTTGCAAAGCCACACGCATTGTCAGATCGAGTAAAAACAATGCATATTTCCTGCGTTCAGTGTAGTTGGTGTTCGCTGACACCATTCATCTTTCACTGTGAGTGGGAAAGTAGTAAGCCTCTTGTTCACCTAAAGCACTCAAATATTTTGTTGAATGCAAAATGAATTATTATGAAAATGTCACACTTCATTTTGTGATATAACATAATTTCTGATTTTTATTAACGGGAAACCGTGCCGGTGCGTTTTAGTGTTTCTATAAGAATATTTCATTCATACGGCTGCGTTTTACAAGGAAGAACATATTTGCTCCTGTATTTTGCATTTCGCCAGGCCTTGGGAACTCCCATTGGGATAGCCAGAGGGGGTAAATTAAGTGCACGTGAAGTGGTTAACATACCACCGCCATGGTCCGCTGCTACACTTATTATTCTCAACACAACAAGCCCATTGCGTGTAAACATTATCATTTTGATTGACAGTCGTGTGCTGGCTCAATGGTTCATGCAAATTTTATAATTAATAAAAGAATACATATATGTGTCATAATTATTGTAATCGGATTGAACACCATACATCCAGTTATTTGCAGCAATGAAAGCAACCTTAATGGCTTGTGCAAATGTGTAAAAAATTATTAAGAGTCGACAAAATAATTGAATTTTGTTGGTATCATTAAGAATTATAACACCTTTTAGTAAACTAACAAGCACCTTTTGATTTGCCGTGCTAAAATAGACTTGCAACTACATATACTGCAAAATTGTGTGGTGCTTTGTTGAATTTTTAGATTTTTAGTGACGAAAAACCACATTTTTAATGAAAAATATAACACTATCTTTCTTAATAAATCCACAAGCATTCCACTTAATCTACTCTGTTTTAATGCATGCATTGCATGAATTGACGCTACCAAAATTTTACCAAAAATATTTCTGTGGGGCGGAGGCCATTTTCCGACAGTTGTAATTGCATTTCTAACTCCTTAGTATAAGCTCTCATGCACATAAATAATTATAACTGGTAAACCTTACATTTTTATTTATACAAGCAAAATAACTATCCAGCAGCCTAACTGCGACAGGTATTTAGAAGAATTATAAGAATTAACAACAATGCTGACAAATAATTTATGAAAAGTTTCAAATGAAGCAACTAGCATTTTTATAGCACAGTTATTTGTCCCTATCTTAACTTGAAGAAGTTTATTTTATTTTCACATTACACTGCAATTTTATATCGTTATGAATTTTTACAAATATTTTCATCGCTTCTCCTGTGCTTCATTCTTTTTATTGTTTCTGAATTGCAATGTCCAGATACATTCATTAGAACATACGCAAGTTCAATAATTGTAATAGGCTAAAACTAATAAAAAATATAATGTAAAAGGTGACAAGTTTGTAGTCTCGACAAGCATATAAATTTAATTATCATTTTTAATAAAAACAGAACAATATCGTTGTTCATTTGCGCACCTGTATTTTACTTAATTTGGCGTGTATAACTCGGCGCATCGTGTAAACAAACACTTCATAAATTTTTACAGTAGAGCTCATCTATCATTTATTGTTTTTCTGTGGAAGAATTGATATGACAGTTTAAATTGTATTCTTATCACCTTAGAACATCTTGCTATGCACGCAAATAGTATTTATTACTGGGTGAACATAACTCTTACAGTTTGAGTATGAATAAATGAACAAAAACGAAAACTCCCGTGGAGAGTTTGTGCTGGAAATCATGTTCCTTCATGTCTGCTAAATGGTGCGTGTAATATATTGCGCGTGTTTGGTTTGTCGCTATATTGCCCTACTATCCAGAATTCTTTAAGTCTTCACCATTTCTTGAGAGCGGTTAATTACTTGAAATGTAAGGTGTTACACATTACTTTAATCAGTAACCCTACAAAATATACATAATTTCAAATTCATCCTCATTCAATGCATAATTTCAATATACATTTTTCCTAGGTAAGTTGTGACCTTGAAGCTAGATTATATGTGACACAAAGTGGAATCAAACTAGTTTTTTCTCATTGTTTCTATTAAAATGTAAAAGGTTTTTTCTGATCTAATTGTTTAAGATTTGGTGAGTCAGTATTGTTTTATAATAGAGCTTTTAAAGGGACAAACTTGTCAGTGTCGGATGGAGTAAGAAGAGAAGTAGAATCCAGCGGTGTCTCGATGGGTGGTCCCGGATATTTTGTTGAGCATGCGGTTATCGTTTTGCACCCATACGAGTCACGTATTACCCAAAATTACTTGATAATGAAACAAGCTTTTTTCAGCTTCTAATATGAGCTGTGAATGGGCAAGGTGAAAATTGGTAAAGCTTTATTCAAGCACACAGAAATGTGTAAGGAAGACCGGTTTTGTTGCCGATCAACTTTTGCGATTAGCTTTTCTTCTGTGTTGATTTCAAAATAAAATGTTATGAGAAACAAATATGGCACATAATAGAGTGTTGCGACTTATGAGAATAACAAACATTTATTTGGTTTACTATGTTATATTTAAATTAATAACTTTCTTCGTTTGCAAAAAAAGAATATTTTTTTCTTTTATTGGTAATATACGGGTTATTATGAAAACGTAATTACAATTAATATTAATCCAACCACTGTCAGTACTTGTAATTGTATAAAGCCAACTTCAGCGCTTGACAGTAAATTTTATATTAAACGCTTTCAGATATTTTTAATAATAAGCGCTTACTATGATTGCAGGGGAATATCAACATTATTCCTCTTCGTATCTAAAAATTAAACTAGTTAAACTACTGCAGATTGATGATTTAAAATATACGCTTGGGTTGAGCTGGCATTTATACATATAAATCGATTTGGATGCCTGCCAAATTTAAACTTCATTTTTAACTGTATGAAAACAATGCCAACATGCACCAGAGAAGATTTTGATAAAGAAGTGTAAATTTCACAAACGATGATTGGTTCAATTCTACATAATAATTGATTCTAGTGTTTACAAAAAATACAATTTTAGAAAAGTGTACATTTTTGTTCCAGAAATTACTGCAACGTTTTAAGACACGTAAGTGTAATAAATATCCGGTAGGTTTAATTCTAAAGTTAACAGTTTTGTGTTTGTCGGATTTTATTAAAAATAAAACGTGAACATTTTTAACATGAATCGAAGGCCTACATTTTTTTGGGCATTCTGTGACAGGCATCATTATCAATTATACATATATGCATATTATATATTTTTCCTAATTATGCATGTTCTATGAAAATAGCCGCTTTCTTTGGAAAATGTTGTAATTTCTTCGATGGTCCCAGTCCAGTCACCAGAGCAGCCAATAATGCATGTCAAAAAACTTATATCCAATTAGCAATCCCTTTTTCCACGCATTTTCATAAACCGGGCATTACATGACTATTTGGAAAGTAGAAAGAATAGTATGATAATATGCAGGATGGGATTTTTCACATGGAAAAAAGATTTTGTCCATTTTACCATGTATTATGTAAAAAACATTATGGTAAAAACATGATAAAATGTAAAAAAAACATCCCGTAATGCTAAATAGCACTAAAACCTTGATTTTACCAATACAGCTGACTTCCCACAAGTTATTTGTTTTTTGTACAGTACAATTTTATGTGCAATTATGTATAAATTAACTACAACTAAAATATAATTAAGATGTCTGCGAAAAGTGTTAAGTCCACCAAGAAGTTAATCTAAATTATATACTCAACGATACCATAATCAATTTTCCAATTCACGCTTGCCGAATTGCAAGAAAGAATACCCTTTTCATTATGAAAAATACGACATTATTAATTTTACTAGGGCATGAGTTTAAAAAGGATTGTGGAGAGTGATGGTATTCTAGTTACAATAAATAGTTGTAATAATGGAATATATATTCATCAAATGGTTTGGTATCAAAATTGGATTTTAAAATATTAATTAACTAAAATATTCAGTTAATATTCAAAGATGTTTATGTGGCAAGCCAGCAGGCAAAATCGCTCTAACTACCATGCTGGGTTTACACTGTAATGAGCAAAACCGCATTTGTAATGTTTGTGCTCAAAACATTTAAATAATTGATTATTGCTCCCCAGTGCTTAAACTAGCCGAGGCCCGGCCCGGAGGGAGAATATTTTTATATAGCGATGCTTGCCTTGCTAAATGCAAACTGCTCCCCACAATTAATCGGCATAGGTCGTTGTGCCCACCAAGCCTTCTAAACTATGTTTCCCAACGAATAATTCTCCCCGTCCCTTCTCAAACAATAAATACGTGAATATCCACCAACAGCAATCCCAATTAGAGTCGGGCACTGAACTCTTGCCATTGCCATTGTATGCATGAGAAATAAAGCCAAGCCACAGTGGAACCTACGAACGCCCATGGTGGTAAGTTACCATTTGGGTAGGGCAGAGTTCCACCTTGCGACCTGATCCACTTTATTCAGTTTTTTACGCTGATTTCAAATATGTAACTCACAGGGTGGAACGCTGCCCTATAACGG
>JAHZMV010006534.1:0-12597 GCA_027743765.1 Coecobrya sp. COE2
CCCTTTTTAAACAATCCTCTCTCTCTCCCTTGTTAGCAAATCAATCAACTTTAATTGTCTATTAAGTTTAATGGCCAAACATTAACTGCTTTTTAACTACCAGTCCCTTCCGATTCACGATTCTAAAGCTTCCACAACAAGTAACATGTACACAACAAACACTAACTTCTTTATAACAAGGAAGAAACAATGGTTAACGTTAATTGAAATGAATAAATTAATGAGTCACTGGAGAAGATAATTGTTCCAGAAGAATCTTTGCATGCTCGGATACAAATGCGTACAAGGTAGGCTGTCAAATTACTCACCTGACACCTCCAACTCAACCAAATTTCCCTGACGGTAGCAAATTTGCAAGGATTACTCCGCAGCAGCTTTCATCCATCCCATCATTCTGGGGCAATCCAACACACTCTGCACCCACGACAATGCAATGAAGATGAATGAGTCATTAAATTTTGCATTGTTTCTGTCCCATTGTTACAGGCAGATGTAAGAAACATGAGCTTATAAAAAATACTTTAGAGAGATTGTTCATTGTTATCTTTCAGAGTTAATGGGGTAAAATGCAATTTTAACAATGATCTCTTCTTTAGGTAGATAAAGTAAAGATGCCAACGGATGTTTGCATACTGACGGTTAGACGGTTTCATAATGTGATTTCCTGTGTGATGTCACAATGTTTGAAGACGCTTTCTGCAAACAAAAAATGTAGAAAGTCAAGTTGTACAAAGGCAATTAAAGCCATAAACACTCTCATTTTTGCGTTTTTGTATGATTGATCTTACTGTGCATGAGGATTGACGCTGATATCTGATCTGATCACTGCATTTCAAAGGTCACTTTTTTGTGTCTTATCAGTCATCCGGGCATTTTTCTATTCATCTATTCCGTATCCATATTATGGATTCCATAATAATATGCAAAACTGTAGGCAAATAAGCAAACACTTAAAAGTGTAAGTATTCATGAAATTATAAAGATGGTTCAAAGTTCAAGCGTCATAAGGTGTCATAAATGATCATTCTGCAAAAAAAACCATACAGCCTAAAAACTGAGCGACTTAAAGACAGTTAAAGTTCGCATAAGATTTTTGTCCAGTGCGTGTCAACCTATTATGTAATGTTTTTAATGGAATAATTTGGATATTTGGTGCCAGTGACAGACGCCACAAGATTCTGCGATGATGCGTCAATTTTAAAGAAATAATTATTTTAATGTGCGTACTGCGTAGAGCTGCATAAAAAATTGTTAGCGTGGCTT
The DNA here is from genome assembly GCA_027743765.1 of Coecobrya sp. COE2. NCBI lineage: Eukaryota > Metazoa > Arthropoda > Collembola > Entomobryomorpha > Entomobryidae > Coecobrya > Coecobrya sp. COE2. Next base: position 1,264 of record JAHZMV010006534.1, read on the forward strand.
AACGCTTGTGGCATGGCTTTGGGGCTTTTGGTGAGATAACTTTGATTCAGCCCAGCAACAACTCGGCTGGGGAGCCGGGATATAAAAGCAGCTGAACGTGCAGACCGACCTGTCTTTTTCCTCGTGGCTTTTCCCACAGAGTGTGCTTCATCATCTCCTCCACTTATCTTCAAACAGGTATGCCAAAACATATTACAATTAATTTTAATGACTGTTAAGCTAATTTTTGGGGCGAAAGGGTTAAAAATAGTTGTGCCGGGCGAGGTACGTTAAAACATGGCACCTGAGAAGGCTCAGCATTTAGCAGTGTTTTTGGTTAAATTTGCGGTGAATCCGTTTTAAAAATCTGTTTTTAGTAATTTTAATCACACGTTAGTTTAGTTGGAAAGTGTTTTCGCACAGAGAAAGTTGGTTATGGTTTCCAGACACCAGAACAGAGTAGAAATGCGGTTATTCGAAAGTAAAATGTGTAGAGTGCCGGTTGTCCGGTTGCCTCCATTTCTTGACCGTACCGTACAGTCAAGTTGACTGAATCAACAATTAGGGGTGTCACTTTAATTGGTTAGCTTCAATTATTTTACAGTAGTCATCTCGTTAGTGGGACCAACACTCAATTAGATTGACAGCAACATTAATTTGTAGTTTAAGACGGTTTAGCGTTTTAGGCTTGACATGCTGCTGAGTACGGGATATGGACGGTGGCGGATTTAATAAGATAATTATTTTGATGTCTCAGGACAGTTTTTCTTAAAAATCATTATAAACCGTTGACATTGGCATAAGGCATTTGAGGGGTCGTTGAAAAGAAATATGTAGCAGCTTAGTTTAATATACTGTGCATGTGCATGAATAATTTTTGGATTGGAGTGATTTTTATATACGGTATGAGTTGTAATTTGCGATGCGATTGTTACAGTTAAATAATTGTTCTTTCTTTACTTTTCAGATTCTTCTTAAACTACATTCCTTTTCTCTGAAAATCAGAATAAAATGGCTACCCCAAGCAAGCCTGCGTACAAAGTTGGTAAGTCAATAAATTACAATTTTAAATCATTAAAATATGGATATTCTCGTGGTAATTTTCCCTTTCCCTTTTGCTATTTCATTCGTTATCATTCAGTTCAGTCAGTCTAGAACTTATAATTACCGAGATAGATTCTAAAAATAGAGAAATATCGTGTCTGCCTACATTCAACCGGTCACGGTGACCGGGTCACTGGTCTTTGTGATTTAATTATTTTTGGTGGTCTATAATTTATGGATAGTAAAGGAAAACTATTTACAATAGTAAATTAGGAATGAATATTAGATATCATAAAATCTGTGAATTCATCCTTTTATTAAATACAGGCAAAATGACAACTCATCATATAGATAGCCTATATTTATAGTTCGTAGTTTATTAGCTGTCGTTATACTTGTGGTCGCTTTGCAATTTTTCATGTCTAAAACTAAATGTTTTCTCAGGTGGTCTGCAGGCGAGCAAATATTAATTTACTCTGCTTTACTGATTGCTGACGTGCGTACGTGTAGGAGTAATAAAATAATATCAATTTAATATTATATAGCAATGTTGAATACTGCAGCGGCTACTTCGCAGGTTATGTAGTACTGTATATTTTTTACATCTGCATGTTTAACCTGATTGGTAGTATTTCCATAATTGGCAAACATCCGACAATATATGATTTATACTTTATATTGCATTTTCATCATCAAACTTGTATTTAAACATGTACAATAGTTTGGCTGAATGTTTTATATGATTTTAAACACAAGTTATGCTAGATTACCTCAAAACGGCTTGCCTTTTGGTTTAACGCGTCATGTAGAATGTTATATGTGTAAAATTGTAAATCCAATATCCAATCCTTACACGTCAGTCACATAATAAGTCATACCACCGTTTACCATTGTCCATAGTTCAGTCACAGTGTTTAGATACATTGTATCTAAAAACTGTGGTTCAGTTCATATAACCCATTTCACTCATTCATTTTTACTGCTTACACGTTTACAATTATTATCTCTATTCATGGGAACTTGCTCTCTTGTTTTTGTTTAGAATCCCGATCCCGAGAGTAATTACAAGAAAATGTAATGTAAAATATGCTAAAATTCATACTTGAAGCTAGCCAGTATATTGCCTCACTCTCACTTTTTTAAATATGGGATTATCGTCACTGGTCTGGGGGATGTTCATTCTCATTCCAGTTTTTACTATCATGTGAAATTCTTGGGAATTGAAACTTAGCAAATGCATTCGAGCGAAGCAAAGTTACACGTATAATAGAAAATTTTCAAGCTACAGTAAAAGTATTATATGTTGCATGGTTTATGAAAAGAGGAAGTTACTTCTCTGCATATTATTATCTTTAAATATTTGCCAATTCCTGTTTCCTTTTGTATATCTCCAGTAGTATGAACTTTTTTTATCTTACGCGTGATGGTGGTGCAACGTAACACATTAATTAAACGAAACTTTCCACATGTCAATGCTGCAATCTGTTGTGTAGAATGGAATATTAAAGAAGTTTTATGTTACGTAATATGACCTTGGGTGAACTCCCTCTTCAAACCCGTTTACATGAAATATGGTTTGATAATGTTATATAATGTTTAGGTGCAAAGATTACTTCTCTTATCCATGAGCTTTGGGTTAGTATAATAGTAGAGTTGAAAGCATGTTAGTAGTTAGTTCTCATAATAAAGTTAAGCAACATGGCTAAATATGCAATTTTATTTTCACTTTCTCACAGCCGATATCAAGTTGGCAGAATGGGGAAGGAAGGAAATCATGTTGGCTGAGAAGGAAATGCCAGGTCTTATGGCATTAAGGAAGAAATATGGACCCACCAAGCCCCTGAAGGGTACCCGCATTGCTGGATGCTTGCACATGACAATTCAAACTGCTGTGCTTATCGAAACCTTAACAGAGCTTGGAGCTTCTGTAAGAAAGCATTTTATTAATGACGGCATATATGAAGAAGTTGATAAGAAGGGTTTTGAGGATTGAATAATTACGGAATTATTTCAAATCAGGTACAATGGAGCAGCTGCAACATCTTTAGTACTCAGGATCACGCTGCCGCAGCTATTGCTGCCACTGGGGTGCCCGTTTACGCTTGGAAGGGTGAAACTGAAGAAGAATATATTTGGTGCATCGACCAGACCCTTGTTTGGCCTGATGGTCAGGTAAGCGTAAAGGAGGATTACCGTATTTTGTATTGTTATCATCATGGTACATAGTTGATAGTAGTTTAGTAAAAACCTCATTTCTTGACTTTATATAGCCTTTAAACATGATCTTGGACGATGGCGGTGATCTCACCCGTCACGTTTTGGATAAGTACCCACAGTATGCCGCTGGTATTAAGGGTGTTTCTGAGGTATGTCAACAATGTCATAAATGGATTTTCTCCACAGATTTTTCTACCATGAAGTATAAATAATATATTAAACATTTTTCTAATAAAAAGGAAACAACCACTGGAGTTCATGGGCTTTACAAACTCTTGAAAAATGGCCAGTTGAAATTCCCAGCTATTAACGTCAATGATTCCGTGACTAAGGTAAGACAGAACTATGATGCCGAATGCATATAGGCGTAAACATAGCCAATAGCCACTTTATTTGTAAATCACCGATTTTAATATAATATTATTTTACTTTTTACTTTTTATAGAGCAAATTCGACAATCTTTATGGATGCCGTGAATCACTTATCGATGGCTTGAAGAGAGCTACAGATATTATGGTGGCTGGAAAGACTTGTATTGTAGCTGGTTATGGTGACGTTGGTAAAGGATCTGCTCAGGTAAATTTTTTAATCACATTCATCAAAATGTCATGATTCATCACGTTCCAAAATGTTGAAAGGACCTTAATTCATCTGACTTATTATTATATTGCTTTATAGTCTCTTACATGAATTTATTCATAACGTTTAATTTAACATGATGTTTCATGATGACAGCAAATTTAACACACTTCTTTTCGGTTTTGATAGCTTGATGAAGAAGTTGCTGCCCTCCATTTGGAACATCTTGGAGCTAAGCTCAGCAAGTTGACACCTGCACAAGCTGAATACCTCGGTATTCCAGTTGAGGGTCCATTCAAGCCCGAACATTACAGATATTAAAACACCTTTTTATTTGTGGGAACGCAAATGTTTTATTGTCGTACTCTATAACATTACATGCTCTTAGGAGGACCATTATTTGTTGTAACAAAAATTCAGTTCTTATTTCGTTAATTACAAGTTTTCATTTTTTTCAAAGCCAGTTTTACTACGTCATTTTGAGGGGTCTTTAAATAAAAATTTGGATATAACTGAAAAAAATATTATGATCTTATGTTATTTTTGAGCATGCTATTTATAATCACGATAATCATTCAACTGCACCTATTATCGATTACATGCCTTTCATTCAAAGTTATACCATTTGAATGGCTTTGTACTGGATAAATTGCATTGCATCATTTCTCCATGTAATATTTTATGATTATCATAATCTCATCACACAATCTACTATAACTGCTCCATTTCAGCAGAACATTTTCCCCACCAGCCAGCTATTATCCATGTTTCCACGCTCCACAATTCCAAATTCCACAAAACAAAGGAAGGATTCTTGAATCAATTTCCCCCTATCCCTTTCCATTAGACATTATACATATTTTTTTTTACTATACTTCATTCATGCATCCAACTACACTACATATTTAATTAAATCCACATTCATTCTAACTTGCATTATCATTAATTATCCCTAATAAAATCAATTGTACAAATTTAATTGCATGAATAGCCATCATAGCCATATCCTCTGGAAGAAACTTTAAAAAGACGGAAATCTCTGCCTTCTCACGTGCCTTTGTGGCTTTACGTGACATCCGGTGGAACGCTCGGCTATTCGGCTCTCTGGACAAAGTTAAGAAAATTGACTCCCACTTGAATCAAGTGACTTGATCATCTCCCATCATTACTCATCTTTTGTCATCCGATCCAAGCAATCTTTCTAGCCAAAAACACCAAAGCACTCAACACTCAACAAACAAGCTTTGTAGTGTTGCTTTTGCTTTGTGCGATGTTTTGTGAAAAAATGTGATTTCTGTTGATACCCTACCATGTTGAGTTGTTGAGTGAGAAAATTTGAGGACTAGAGAGAAATGTATAGCCTGCTTGTATACTCGCCACACTCGACGTGTTTACTTGTGTGCGTGTTTTCTCTAAGCACATTTTTTGGGTTAAATATTTAACTATTTCTTAAAGAGCAATTAAGTATTTGGATTAAATCTAGCTAATGCTATTTCTGGGGTGTCACAGGAGTATAAGGTTTAGTGGCTATTTCTCGTCTTCTCGATTGGATTTGTGATGGATGGTGGTGGTGGGTGATTAAATTTGAGTGCATTTAGTTGTTAGAGAGAAACTTAGTTGTGGTAAATTTGCAAGCAATGATTGCAAATTTGTCCACGGCCCAGTTAAACTTGTACTTTGTGAGTATGAACATTTATTTGGATTTCCGATTGCGCCTGCTGGTGATAAGTTAGCGAATATTATTAAATCACTTACTTACGTTAAGGATTACTGCGTAGTTGGTGAAAGGAGAAGATTGTTTAGGGGCGTTTGATAAGATAGTGCTTTAAGGTGTTTTTGAGACAACTAATTGAGGAAAAGTAAAAACTGAGGATTAGTGATAAACCAGGTAAGCTGATTTTGTTTAAAATATGGTAGGTTATGATTATGTGTCGTCAATATAAACTCTCTTCCCAATTTGTGTACTAATTAAATGCACTTTCTTCTTGAACTTTTAGACTATTTTAGTTTAATTGCATCTACACTGCTGCGGTAAGAAGGAGACGTCAGTGAAAAGTTTTCTGTCCGGTGGAACTGGGAGGGACCATAAGCTAGTAATAAATGGAGCGTCCTGACGAGGAGTTGGAACAGCTAACCGATGTTGAGAGCTCACCTGGAACATCGGAATCTGTAGGCGGTTCTTCTGTCACCCAGTTTCCTCACTTGTGGAGTGAAACTGAATATGGTTTTGATGAAATTGATGGGAATATCGCAGAGCTTATCGAAAGTCAGTTTCAACAGAATGAGGACAGGGGAGGAGTTGTTGAAACAGACGTTCAAGAATGGTTAAACACCGCCGAAGACGAAACTCAGGATGCGATTGAGTTTGTGCCTGAACCTGGCATCGGTGCAGGTCACATTTTTGAAGAGAAAGATATTGAAAAGGTGAAATAAATGCTGTTTTGCTATTTGCATATAATTTAAGAGTATTCTTAATTTTACTTTATTCTCCCTTGGGACTACTTATTGAGTAATAATTTATTCTTCATTTTATTAGAGTGCCGCTATACTGACTGATGCGTTGAAATATCAACCATTTTCCGCAAAAGCTTGGATTGATGCTGACAAGGCAGAACAGCAAGTTCCAAATGGGTCTGATTTCAAACCGAATTTTATGAAAGAAATTGAGTTAAGGCCGGTCCTCACATTAATGTACGCCGTTAGAACGTACTGCGCGGAGTCTGATGATAATGTAAGCCCATTTTTACCAAATTAATTACACTGGTTTTTGTAATGAATTTTGATGATGCAATATTACTTTATAGAAATCGGACAATTTGTACATGCAAATTTTGATGTGTGCAACCCGAAATTTAACTAAACAAGATTCTGGGTGTATTGGAGAAAGGTTAGTGTCAATCAGCTGAACCGCAAACTGTTTAAAATAGCTGTAATTATTTTTTATCACATTTTTATTGACATTTCTTTTAATTGTGTAATTCTTTCAATTGACATGTAGCAAAATTAATTTTGCTGATGCTGACGTAAGAAGCTTAAAACAATTTCGAGGAGGATATTTCGATCCCTTGCGCTTGAAGTTTACCAAATGTAAGATGGTATTGATAATATCAATTTGATATTGAGTTTGTAAGGATGCAGAATTATGATAATGATTTAATTTAATTTTCTAAATGTAATTTTGTTTTTTATTTCATAGTGCCAAAGAAGAAGATCCCATTAGTCAGAGCAGTTGAGGCGTATGTCTCGGAGGAAATTGCAGTCGCAGCGGCTACTAACAACGCTGTTGTATTTACTCGGTATACCAGTATTCCTGAAATTATCGAAAAATGCAACAGAAAGAAAGGTCTTGGTTTCACTCCTGATCAAACTGCCAAATATGGTAAGTTGAAAATTGGAGCTTGTCAACTTCAACTTTGTCTTTCCAGTGTTAACAAATTAACATTCTCATTTGAACAGGGATAATTCTGCAAAAAGCTGTGAATCAGGAGATAATTGCTCGATGTTTAGACTATTTAACCCATGTCGGGTTTACGCTCGTCGCAGAAGATGTGGATGGTGAAAAGCCAAATTTGTGTTCGGTATGTGCAGGTTTACAAGTTTTAAACTTTACAAGTAAATCAGTTTATCAAGAGATCATTTTCGTTCATATCATTATTCATTTTGTTATTTTCAGGGCTTCAGCCAAGGATCCTCTTCGTATGGTTCCCAACCTGAAGAACCAGATTCCCAGAGCTCCCAGGAGAGCGGCATGGGGGAATTTTACAGGAACAATATTCCAATGATTGTGATTAATGAAAATGGCGAACAAGATCCTCAAAACATCCCAGGAGAGGAACTTCGGATAGAAATTATGAGGGGACAAATTGGGCAAGGCGATGAATCTCCAGGAGGTTCACAACAGTCGTGGCAGAGTTATGACAGCCAAAGCCTACCTCCACCCCAATATTCCATTCCGGAGCAAGAGCCAGAAGGATTTGTTGAACACATCCCAGGTTTGACAAACTATACATTTTAGTGCAAACTACCATAGTGCAATTTGTAAGTTTTATGGAAGTTGATAATTTAGGAACGTGTGTATTTTATACAGTTGATGTTCGTGACTATGAGCCGGAAGAGATGGTTGATTTAAGTGCTTGGGTCGAGCAAAATCGAGGGTCACAAGGATCTCAAGGTAGTTCTAGTTCTGAGGATGAAGGACCTCGGAGACGACGCCCCAGGTTGGAATAGTTGGTGGGATTCCATAATATAAATAAACCGAACTGAATGAAGATATAGCCACATTAGCGTCAGTCAAGTTCCTATCCATTACAAAGTCGAGTGAATTCCTTGTCTGTGGCGCATGGCAAAACTCCAACTGAAAATTTGTACAAAAAGACTTAATTTGCACGAGATTTCAGCAATACCAGACGCCGTCAGTGTCAGTGCACACTGGCATTTGTCTGAAACTTATAGAGTTTCAAATATATCACTTATTCTTGTTTTTTCTATTGTTAAGTTAAATTGTTATTTATTTCAGAACACATATTGTTAACTTCACTTGATTTGCCTTTTTGCACGTAGTAGGAAATTAGTTTTTTGTTGTTGACTAAAATAATATTATTGTGTTAAGATATAAAAATGACTCTTGTAAAATTACTTTCTTTTCTCAGACATCCAAAATGTTATTCCATGCACCGATACGCATGCTAAATGTACAAATAGACTTGCCAATATATAAAGCGAAAATATATAAAAAATGCATAATGATAATTATGATGTTAAAAAATGTATATATGTATATATATTTAATAAAAGCAAGTGAACTATCAAATATTATAATGCTCCTATTAAACTTCCCTATTATTATTTTCAATGATTCTTGTATACATACTTTAAAAGTATAAATTGGCATTGTAATAAAAAAGGACCTTGATCTTGTCAGTTAAAAAATGAACCTTGAACATGACAGTTTCCTGTTTAAAACACCTGCGTATACATACACACAATATTCATTTTGCTGCACGCATGCAAATATTGTACCGGTTAATCGGAATCCAAATCGCATAATCATTTCCTTTACCAATTTAAATCATCTAAAAATTTGTATGGCATAATGGCGTTAATTTAATCTTGTCAATCAAACATTTGACAGTAAAATTTTGACTACTGAGATTACTGATTTTCACCGTATCGAATTATGTTTCCAAAAAGTAACTGCACAATTGCGATTTGCAATCCAGTTTTTGGAAATTTCCTGGCAATATTTAAGTAGGAACGGTAGGTAGTAGGTAAGCATATTATTCAGTCTATTTTATTTACTTACAAAATCACATTCAATTGTAAAGTAGCAGATCCAGAACATTTAAATGTACATTTATTTTGATATGTAATATGCATAATAATGAAAGTTGAGAGTGCCAAAAAAATGCGAAATACCTAGCAAAAAATGAGCATATTTCTGCGATTTTTTTTAATTTTCCATTTAACAAAGTGATACGGTGGAAATTGGAATGGAGTTCGATTACAATTTTCGTTTTCATTTGGTCTTTTACATGGAAATCCTGTCAATAACTGCCGTTTTGTCAGTTGGAAAGGCGGTTTATAAGTTTTATAAGATTTAATTTATAAGATATAACCATGGCGATTTGCATGAAAAGGATTCCATGAAAACCCGTGGAATTCCAATCCGTGGCAATTAAAACAGTTGTCATTGACAACTTGTCAAGAGAACATTCGTATTTTCCAGACGTGCAATTTACAAAGCCATGCGTATTGCGCAGCGTATATCGTTATCTACGTTATAATTGACGTCATGTTTTAATTGCTAAAAATTGGACATTATCATTTCACTACATCTTCTCTTTTACTTACCAATGCTATATGAATACATTAATAATTTGAATGAATCGCAGGCTACTTTTTCTATATCCAAAAACTACTGTTGTGCTACTGGCTACTAACCACTGTGAAAAATTAATGCATTATTCATAAATTATTCATAATTATGCCAGTGTACTAGGTATTGTAAGCTCTTTGAATATATCCATTTTAAATTTTCCTCAGTTTATTATTTTTACCTAGTAAACCAACTACCATTAGCTAAACTATCCAACAACTTTTGACATTTGCGTAGTTTCTCTGTTCATTTCAATTGGAATTAGCACAACAATTAAACATCCCATAAATATTTGTTATGATAAACAAGTATAATGATACAAATTTTAAAAATCAATCATCAAGAGTCTCTCTTGCATCATTGGTTAGTTTAGTTAAGTTAGTTAAATCATAGACATTCGCCACTGACACCATCATTTACAACCCCATTCCATTGTTCATTTCAACGATCACGTAGCATGAAAATAACGACCATGGCATTGGCACTCAAATCATGATGCAATCCCTGCATGGATTTTCAAATGGCACGCACCAGTCCATGACGCCACAACAACAACGCACGTTGTTCATGGAGGAGAAATTGGAGGTGGGTGGATCACCGGTGGTGAAGCAGAGTTGTTGCAGCTGTTGTTGTTGGTAAATACATTATTATGGGAGCAGAGACAAGATGAGCTGGTTGTTGGTTTAGTACAAAAGATAGTAAGAAAAGAACCACAACCCTCCCAGACAATCATCAATCAGGTAACTAATTAGGGTAATTAGAGACTTTAATGCAGAAAATACGCATGCTTTTAGGACAAAGTAAATGACTTTGTTTTGTGATTTTTGACATTTGATGTCAAAAAGTTGTCAAAAAACCTTGTAAACAGGTGTACAGCCTGTTGGAGCGTTATCTCTTGAGTTCGCGTTGTGTCGTGAGTCGTGATTAGGTTATCTTTGAGGGGAGGGGGAGGAGGAGACGCCCTGGGGCTGTTAAATCTGTGTATCGATCGATCACATAAGCTCACCTGCAACTGGTTTTGATGACCACCTGATGCAGAGCGTGTGAGGATAGAGAGAAAGGTGTCTTGGCTTGTTTGGCGTCTCTGTAACGGCAACAATATATGACGGTTGCATATTATGGTTTGCTAGAGTGAAGATACGGTATTATGTTAATTGGCAATGGTTCTACATAAATGAGTTGTATGAGTACTCTGTTGACTGTGTACAGTATTGATTAAAGTGCTTGTCAAGGAGAGTGACGTCATATTTTTTTGTTATCTTGACTTTTTATCTGGCAATTAGTTAAGTATGGTTTTTCATGTTACTTTGATGAGGCTGTTGTTGTGAGCTCATCATGCGTGTATTTTTTGTAGAAAAGAGGATGTACCTCCTTTTCGTTTCACGTCAGTTAGTTCATTTAACTTAACTTCTTTATATGGAGTCTTTTCTAGATAGGTAGAAGATGTAGTCAAGTCATTAGTCATTAAAGTAAAGTCGTAATTTTCTTGTTCATTGTTGTATATTCGTAACACGTATTGAGTTAGGGGGAATGGGAATTGGGACTACATTTTTGGGGTAAAGTGGGATTTAAATTAAGAATTAGTCATTTTCTCGTGGGTGGCTAATTGGTCTAAAAATTGGGATTGCGTGACTTTTTG
>JAHZMV010006535.1:0-13085 GCA_027743765.1 Coecobrya sp. COE2
ACATTGCTCATTTACATTTACATAGATAGCTGGATATAATATTGAAATGAACAGACATGACTTTCATAACAAAATAAAATTGAACTCGTGGCATATGGCATAGGGATTTAAAACAAGTTTGTTAGCATTTATTCTACTGAAGGATTTAAGCTTTGGGAGAAATGAGAAAGAAACCAAGTTAGGTAGAGAGAAGCGTGCAGATTTTATCTGTTTGTTTGCTTTGCTTGCATAATGAAATTTCTGAGAAGCCAGAAAGGAAAAGGGAACAAGGGAAAGTAGTGTGAAGTGATCAAAATTATATGTCAAGATGCATGTTGGTGAAAATTGAGTAAAAATGATTTGAAGCAATTGCTGTAATGTTATTATGGGGTTAAAAAATTGTGTTCGCTCATGTATAAAATCTGTCCCTTGTGACTACATCCAACAGTAAACGTAGCGGTACAATAAGAGTACCAAACGGTGTACATGTTTAAGCCACCTCTATTGTACTCATAGAAGAAGAAAAAAATGTACCCGAATGAGAACTATCTAAAAACTGCTACATATAAACCTTATATGTATGAGCTCTTACGTATGAATCCCGGCTTAATAGGGATGTAAGGGTAAGTTGGGTAAATAAAATACTGATGAAATAATCAAAAGAGGGAGGACGACTCATGCAGTTTGTTTTTCTCACCATCTCTCTCCTTGTTCCGCTTTCTAGCCAAATGTTGGCAAAAACAAAGAGCTTCTCGCACAAGAGCAATTTGTGTTTAGTCTGTTTTTTAACCTGTACGTGTTCCATTGCATGCATGCATGGCGAATCTCTGCAATCCGGAGAAACGCCTCTTTGGGTTATACACACAATCATAATAAATATACCTATAATATGGTTTCTCCCTTATTTTCTACATACTTTTAGATCCCTGTTGTTAAAGGAAATGTTTATCCATTTTTTTCACTTGTTTTCCAATATTGCTTTTGTGCTTCTTGCCCGTTCTCTGGTGGTGTGATGTTGTTGTTGGTGTATATGTATAATAATACGGGGGAAATGAGATTTAATTCTCATTTCGCGTCTCCCTTTCTTTTTTTTGTCTTGTTCTTCCTTTTCCTTCCCATATTACAACACTCCACAAATACTATCGGAGACATTCCCATTTACTATTAAATTTGTTACACTCAACAAAAATAAAGGGAAAGTAAAGCAAAATGATAAGATGATGATGTTGTTGTGTATTGCTGTGTCTTGTCCTATGCGCATTTACCATATATATAGGTACAAGTGTTTGTTGTGTTATATGTATTGCTATTAACAAGAACAAATTGTGTGCCATATCATCCTGTACTTTCATACATTTTTTGAGGGCAATGAAAAATGTTTCAATTAAATAATCTTCCCTTGATTTCTTTTGGGGTTTGTCTTTCGCCCTCTCTCTTGTTCTTTGTGATTTTTTTCACGGAAAAATTATTATACAGGCTATTTTATCTTGTTAGCGGAGCATTATCACGTCATGCCTCTTAAAAGAAAATAATATAACACACATAATATAAGTAAAGTGTTGGGTAAAAGAATGGAGAATGGGAAAAGATAGCGTTTCATTTTTTTGTTCATTCGTTTGGGACGACTGAACAAGTTCAGCCGACCGAACTATAGTGTGTTGTATGGATGACCCTCATCCATTCATTCATTTTCCCTTTTATTTCTCTCTCTACCTTTTTGACTTCATGTTTCTTGCATGCCACTCTGCTCAGTTTGCTCGTTTCCCTTATTCGAAATAAACAGGCAGGTTGTGCGGACTGACAACAGCTTGTTTTTCATTTTCTTCATTATTATTTCTTTCCATTTTTCTTCTGTAAAGTCTTCTGTGTGGAGAGATCCGGAATGAATTTCCCTGGTACAAGCTCTTCCCACCTTCCTCATCACTTCCATCTGTAATGTAATTTGTCTATTTTGAATTTGTTTTGTTGGATATTAAATGGTGACTTCTGGCTGTTGGCAGATATGCGACAGGAAGAAATCAGCATGTTGCAAATTGCTTTTATGCGGATCTACAACATTTTCATGTTATTATTATAACTACATGTTAACTTTTTTTTCTTGGATGCAGCCCTCAGAGACATGAATCATATTATTATGATTGCTTCTGTTAAAAAAAGAAAAGGAGAAAGCTGACGTTTGACATAAAACAACAAAGAACTTCATCTCATTTCCACCAGCCTTCTTTTTTTCTTTTCCGTTTTGTATTTTTTTCAACTGGTTAATTCAATTTTAAGTGACATAAGAACGCATAATTATTCAGTCATCAGTAAATTAAACAATACAATAGTATTCCAATCTTCTCAGAGATTTGTTTTTTGTTAAGCAAAAAAAAACAAATACATACATAATTGCATCAAGTCAATAAGGCTGTTATTGTTGTTACCTTTCAACTTGTTTCATCCACATTTTAAGTAGGTACATTAGAAGAAAACAGAAACATTGCATACATGATTATTATTATATTACAATAAATATAATAAAATCATTCCACCCACTTATAAGATGGGAGAAAAAAGGGATTTCGGTAAGCAACTGTGAAAGGAACTGCTAGTTCAGTCTGGTTTAAAGCTGCTTCGTTCCGTTCAAGTGACTAACAGCGTCTTGACTGACAGGTTACTTACTTATAAGAAAGCGGGGCTGATGTCTGTCTGCTGTGTATCGTTTTATAGAGAGGGAGAAAGTGATTCACTCTGTTTAGATAATAATAAAAGTATAGAGAGAGAGGAAGGAAGGAAAAGGAAAAGTGAAAATCCTCCTTACAGAATTCAACGAACCTTATCATCATCATCACGGTGCTTCTTCTATCCTTTCTTGTTGCTGTTATCACTTCACCACCATTACTATACTAACTAGCTTGTTTGCTCGCTAAACTATATCGAACGCTTATGTATTATGTTTGTTGCTTTTTCCAATGAAAAACTATATCTATGCGGTGGTATGTATATATGGGTGTGCATAGAGGTATAATATTATTTCCATGTAATAATGTTGTGATACACATAAAGTTTATTTCAATTCTCCTTTTTCCGCTTCTTCTCCTCCTCTTCCTACTCGTCAGATTTAGTTCAATTTGCTAAATTGAACAGTGTTTTATAATACGTGTTAAGCTGGCTTTCATTCGCATAATGGAATTAAATGGTGCTTGGCGAATCTTCGGCCTCTTGTTACACTGATTCTCTCTCTCTCTCTCTTTCCTTCGTTGAGTTTGAGTCGATCTGTTAATAACACCCTGAAGACCCCCAAAATCCCTCAATACTCTATTTGTCTTTTAATTTGATTAAATCTTGGTGGAGCAACCGTTTACACCATCATCATTTTGTCTGTTGTGGAGTGGCTATATTACGATGCGTGACGAAGATATAATAATATTATGTGCCTGTTTAAATCTCTTCACTCTTCTCTATATAACGCCATGATATAAACTGCAAGAAAATTGTATAAGAGAAAAAAGAGATCCATTTTACTTGTTTTTATTTCTTTTCCTTCTTCTGCTGACATGTCACGCATTCAAACAAACAACGTGTGTTTAATGTCTGCTTGTTCCTATATCAGAAGAGTGTCAGCCGAGGATTGAATAAATCTTTTAATAGTATTGTTGCTGAGCTCTTTATGACTTCACAGCTTAATCCCCTTGATAATCTGTTAGCATAATAATAGCATCCCTCTTTTCCACCGCTTTGTATAACATGTTCTGTATAAGCATATTATACCGAGAACTCTATTATAATCAATATAATCAACATGATGTTTGCAGGCATTTTCCATGAATTTCCCTGTTTTTAATTAACTTGAAGGTCATTCTGAGGAGGTGGATGTTTCTGAGGCTGAAGATGTGAAATCCGTGTCGATGAGAAATCTTCAGCTATTTCCTCGTCTGATGCCATATCCCTCTCACCACTATCCTCCATCATCGTCATCCCTGTATCATGGAAGTCAGCATGGAGCTGGTAGGGAAAATAGCAGCAGGCGAAATTCGGAAAGTAACAGTAACAGCTCCAGTCGCTCCGGTTCTCCTTCAAATCATGAAAATGGCACGGGAAAAGGACGAAATGTGAGGGACCGTTCCCGATCGCCGATAAGTGAAACTCAAATCATTGACCCTGGGGATGAGCAACAGTCTCCGTTAAATAAGCCTTTGTCACCAAACCCATTAATAAAGTCTCAATTACAATCTCAACTGCTACGGATGGAACATGATCGTGATGATCCAGGGACAGACTTGGATGATAAACAGCTTTTGGTCAAGAAGCTTCGAGACTTGGAGAAAATTCCTCATGGATTTCACTCACATCATCATTCTCCAAGGTTTAATGAGATCAAGTCATCACATTCACCACAGGAGCAGGAGCTTTCGCGTCCCTCTTCGCCAAAAGATGAGTTGACATCAGTTTCATCTTGTCGAGTAGAAAAGAAGGCACGCCGCAGATCCTCATCTTCGTCATCCCGAGCCGGTGGAAATGAGGAAGAGGAAAATGATGAACAAGTTGTTAGAAAAGGGAAAACCAAGCAAAATAATGGAAATAACTTGAAACATACACCTTACGACAAAAGTAATGGTGGAGACTCAAATGAAGGAAATAATCAGCATCATAATCACCATCAACATCATCCCCATGTCGGTGGCAAGTTGAACGGTAATGCAGGCGGATTTTTTCCTGTCCCTTCAAGTCGGTGGACCGGGTGCTCATGGATCCTCATCCGCTTCTGGTGGCGGACCTTCTGGGAACAAACCCACGAAGCAGAGACGAAGCAGAACGAATTTCACATTAGAACAGTTGAATGAACTGGAGAGACTTTTCGATGAAACACGTAAGCTGAAAGTTACTCTCTAAGCACTATTACTATGCATTTTATATGCTTCCAAAAATTAAATTTATAAATGAACCTTTGAGCCATGTAAATTCTCAGATTCAGTCATGTTCATTAAATCTAATCTGACATTATTATCAATACCCTCTTACACATATTATCCGTTCTTGTAACATGTGTTCAGCGTTTATAGGCAATCAATAACATTTTCCCTAAATTAGCGTCCATCTCATTGTTAAAGCCGTAATCCTTTAAAATCGAAACAGAATACATTGAAAAGATGTACACATAAACCTGTCGTCATTGTATCAGAATACCGATTCTGCTTAATGACACATTAAAGGATTAAACGGGGAGTTTAGCATGTATATAAACGATGAGATTAATACATATTATATGCGTCAATATGAACGAAGATCAGTCTGATGATGAAATTAATTAAACAAATTGAATTGTAAACTGGTGATGATAAACTGACGAAAATAGATTAAATCGGAAAGAGCACGGATCTACTAATTTTTCATGCAAGCCAAACTGTAACAACAGGAAATGATTTTTTTGTGTTTCAGATTACCCCGATGCATTCATGAGAGAAGAGCTCAGCCAGAGATTAGGATTGAGTGAAGCCAGAGTTCAGGTACTCTTTCAAAACTTATTATGACTGGATAATTAACTGTTAAATTCTACTATAAATTATCTGTTATTGCTTATTTTAATAAAGCCGGTCTTATATCATTCAGCGAGTGAAAGCAGTAAAACTGCATATTAAGCATAAGAAACACAATTTAGGGACAACTATTTCTTTTAGTCATTCCAAATTATACGATATCATTAATTTTCTGCAAAGGCATATTACAGTGAGCAAATGAGATTATGAGTTTATTATAGATAACGCAGAAAATATTATTCTCATACGTACGCATATACTACCAAAAAGTTTGGAAGATTGTCTGTCAACTCTGTAGGAATCGGAGGACCGCTTTGTCATCATTAAGAAAGGCAGTATTGAAGAAAAATGGAGGAAAATAGCTGATACTGTTACATGCATACATTTATGGCCTTTTCGTTAGTACTATAATAATAGTAATCACGAGACAAAAATCCTTATAGAAAGTTTATGTCCAACGGTTTGTCAGTAGTCAGCTTTCTTATTGTTATTGCTATTATCACTGTTATAATATTATGATGATGTGAGAAGCGTGATAGCCATTAAGTACATATATCTTCGACCATTATATCCATTATCCATTACACAGGACACAGACACTTTCAGAGCAGAGTCTTTCAGAGCGTGAGTGAAAGAGACAGAACCTGTGAGAAAGAGAGGCCATGCCAGATCCGAACTTTCCCATTTTTTCCAACAAAGAAGAGTCACTTGTGTCGTGTCCACGTGCCAATGATATTCTCTTGATTCATATTTTCCCATCAAACCATCTATTCTTTTCACTAGTAGTTAATGCAGCATTTTTTGGAGATGCTCTAATCTAGTTATTGGTGCTATATAATATATATTTTACTTGGATCTGGATTTGGGTCTCTTTCTTCTTATATCAGCATTCCCAAGTATGTGACAAACAAGAATAAGTCTCCAGTAAGCACGCCGTTCCGTGCGTACTTGTTCGATTCAATTCAGAGAAAAATAAATTCGCCATCAGTAGCTGCATCGATAAATTAAAAGACAAAGCGAAATCGCTGTATTAAAGGAAAAGACAAGAAAGGATGCAAAAGAATTTTAACTTTGACAGCTCGGGTAAGTACAGGTACATATTTAGGTTAGTTTAGATATATACATTACCTATATACATTAGCACGTGCTATTTGTCCCAACTGAAATAGCTATCTACTTAACGCTCGTTCATTAACCAGATCGCTCACATGTACATTTCTTGACCACTAAACGAGTAGGTATCACATGAAATACGTGAATTAACCATAGAAAAATATCAGTGTAGATCAATATATTTATCCCATGATCATCATTTGATGCATTGAGTTTGGGCAGAGTACCGACAAAAATAACTTTGTTTTCTTCTTCTCGTCCTCGCTAGACTGGGGAAAATGAGAGGAATCAGTGCTGGGTTCCTCACATGCTGCTGCCCAACCTCATTTGTAGAAAAGCAAATGAGACAAACAGGTCCATTTTTCATGAAGATCCAAATCTTTTTTCGGGTAATTTCATTAAAGCCCAATCCAATCCCTTCATTCCATTGTGATTGTTGGATTTCTACTATTCCACGTTCATGGCTATGCACTCTGTACACACATTTTTATAAAAGTGTTCAGAGAGAAGGAGGGTATAGTTGCTAGTATAGTAGTGAGCCAGCAACAGAATCGGTTAGAGTGGACAGGAGCGGAGTCGGTTGTGATTTCAGAGTCCATAATTTGATATTAATATGAACGTGCATCAGGAGGAAACAATTTCCCATCTCACTCTTTTGGACCACGTTGTGCAAACACACAAGTACATCATACATACATTTTCTCGTGACCCATCTACTGATCATATATACTTTTCTCTTCTCTAATGATAATGACAATGTTTATTGACGATGCCCGAGTTCCTTTGTGTTAGTACAGTTTGCAGATGAGTTTTCTTGATAGTGGCAGTGACGTATATACTGTTTATGTGAAGGAGAAAAGAAAAATTGACGGCGGAAATTGGTGTGTTGTTTGGAAAGCACGTTGAATTACAGTGATCATTTATTAGAGCTACTCCAGAAATGGGTTGTTTTTGCAGGATGGTATTTCTTTGCATGATTATACCCATAGGCTGTGATCAGTAGGTATAAAACAATGTCAAATGTGGAAACGCACAAAATATATTACAATGTCAACTTTTTAGTTGTTTTCGTCTTCGTCACTTGCTATTTCGACTTGACATGATTTAATGTGCATTTGAGGAACGTGTTATCATTTACAATTTCCACAAGAGAAAAGTGAAAGCAAAACTCTTGTTGAAAGGCCTCATGCATAAATTCATGAGAATGAAAGAGAATGTCTGGATGCACGCACCAGTTTTGAGTGATGATGATGATAATGAAGTATGAGAAAAATTTGGAGTTCTGGCGGATGAGCTCGTATATTCATTTTTTGTGTGATTTATTGTATATGTGCTGATAAGTATGTATATGGACACTCTTCTTGCCCTTGACAGTTGGAAATGATAATGAATTTCAATGTTTTGTTTAGGTGTGGTTTCAGAATCGTCGCGCAAAGTGTCGCAAACATGAAAGTCAAATCAGCAAAGGCGTTATGCCGGTTACACTTGGAGGGAATTCATCACTTGGACCGTTAGACCCACAATGCCGAGTGACCCCATTTCTTCCTCCTCCACCAAGTCACTCTTCATCACTTGGCGGAGGAGGGGGTTCTTTAGGTAGTCCACCGATTTCAATAGCTGGTGGACCACTGACATCACCATCTACTCATCATATGAGCTCATCAAATGAACGAAGTATGAGTAGAGGGGGAAATGGAGCCGGATCATCGTCGGGTTCTTCCTCATCTCCGTCAACATCATTATCATCAACCGCATCACTCCTGTCAGCATCTCACCCTTCCGTATCCACTTCAGCAGCAGGGGCTTCATCTTCTGGTACGTCTCTTTCGGAGTCCAATGCAAACGGCTCTGCTGCTGCTGCAGTATCTGCTCTTAGCTCTCCTCCCCCATCTGCATCAGCGTTGGCATCACTTAGCGGCAGTCTTGGTGGAAATTCAGCTGCAGCAACGCTGGCCAACTCTTTGAGATTTAACCCATACGATCTCAATCTTAGACCATTGACGCTACCATCTCCACTTGACACGGCATTTCTTTCGGCGGCGCAGCAGGTTGGGATAGATATCATCTCATGATTTTATATTATGAAGCTAAACTGATTACAGGGACCTGTAAATTACCTTTATCACTTTATTTTTTTACAGTATGCCGCAGCTGCCGCCGCTTTGTCAACAAGTTCTGGAGCTACCTCTCCAATGGGAACAGGCTCGGGTTCCTCACATCCTTCATTACTTCTATATCCACCTCCATACCCACTTGCTTTGTCATGGGCGTCCAGTTGTCTCAGTTCCGCAGCTGCAGCATCCCTTGGCTCTTCGGCTGCTTTAGAAAGAATGACATCCAAAAGCAGTTCCATAGCGGATCTCCGATTGAAAGCTCGAAGACACGCTGAGGCTTTAGGTTTGTTAGAAAAGCATACATAGATAAATTAATGTTGTGTTGTAATTGACTTCTATGTGCGTGTACGTGAAACTTACGAAAGAGAGAAATTCTAACTCAAACAATTTAATTCGCCCACATAAAAAAATAGTCAAGCTTTCAGTAAAAAAATGGTGCATTGTACTTCATGGATGTAGCAAAAGAAGCATTTTGTATAATTCCGTAGTATTTATAGCGGAATACTGCGTTAGCTGTGTAATTGGCAGATAAGTGAAATTAGTAACTGAATTTTAGATTAATGATAGTTTAACAATGATGTTATTTATGAAAAGTAATGGTAAATACATTGCGAAAATCATACTTCTAATTATCATGTACTGTATAAAATGTACCTATAAAATATTGTACAATTTTAGTTTGCAGTTGGTAATAAATGAGATTTTTTTCTTCAAATGTCACTCGTAAATGTTCAAATTATTTGCTTTTGGGTTGAAATCTCCAGTGCATTTTACACTGTCATTGTTTGTTTTTCCAGGAACTAGAGTTCAGTTGAACTAACTACCATTCCGCATCAACTCTTACCATGAAATAGAATACAAAGTAGGGATACCGAACTTCGCCAGACTGACTAAACCTGACTGAATGGATCTGATCAACGTAGTAATTTACAAAAGCATGATACAAGAGATACGGAAGACTTGTCACACTGATTTAGAGATTTTTCTATTAGTCAAGTGTTTATTGCCAATTTTCTGAGCTCGCTGATCATGTGGAAAATGAACACGGACAGTTGACTTCCACTTTACTTAAGCTCTTGTTTCTCTTCCGTGATTTCTGAGGTTTCTTCGATTTTAGTTGGACACCAAATACACGCCTCAAAGACAAAAAACCTACTGCAAGCAATGTAGAATAGAGACGTTTATTATTTCTCTTTTTCTCGTTGGTGCATTCACACAATAGCAATTGACAGTGAATAGGGATGTAGGTATGGGTTCCCAGTAAGGGTTCTCTTTGGGAGGATCTACATTCACCAGAAATGTATGGCTGGATAGATCATCTGAAAAGCCAGCAGAACCATGAACAAAGATATATCTTCATCCAATACACATATGCCATATGAATGGACTTGAAGTAGATGATGGATAAAGTTAGAGGAAAGTGAACGTGAACGTCTAACCGAATCGGGATGTTTGTGGGTAAGCTAGCTAAGTGTTACCAATTTGTTGGGACAGAATCACGGCTAATTGGATTCCCCTGTCCAAACACATTGATTATAACTTTACAGGGAATTGAGTTGGCAGGTTGAAAATGTGGAAGAATACGCTAAATCTAATGCTACGTGTAAATCCTATTGTTGGTAAATTCGTGTGCTGTCCCAGTACCCGAAAAAATGATTCGTGATACATGATTCATAAGATGCGAACTCTGGGGTAAAGTGAGTATTTTCTAATATTTTTTTTTAAAAAGTGACCCTCAATTTATTATATAAATTGATGCCCTCCTGTAATGGAACAAAAATCTGGTCTGAACAAAATGATTTTCACTATTCATTTCAAGGTTTTAAATAATATAGTCAGCCAGCTATTCACAATTTTGGAAATTATTTTATAACAACTTATAATTTAAATCAACTTAAGCATAATTTATAATTTAATTTATCAAATTTATGGAACGGAAACATTGAAACATTACAGCACACATTCTGTTTACTTATAAATTCTGCAAGTAATGAAATGCAAACATAAATAAATCCCAATTTATTCCTTTGGCTTGTTCATTGTTCTCACAAATTAAAGTCTGCGAGAAACGTGAATACAGTGGTACATAAAAGAACTTAAAAATGACTATAGAATTAATGTAAGCTGGGGTGACGATGATAATAATAATATACAACGTGCATATATAATCCACGGCTCGTTAACTTTTGGTTAGTCCCAATTAAAATTGGTAAATTACACTGGTAAATATGTATTAACATTCACATGCTAGCCGACAATATACATAACATGTCACGAGTATATATCAAGCAACTGAAGTGGAACAGCTTCAAAGTGCTAATCTACGGAATTGTGAGCATTCTAACATACAAACAACATACAGCTTGTTAAATAAATACAAATGTACTTTAAGTACACATTTTATTTTATTAATTATAAATACAACAACCCAAGCCACAGTCAAGCGTATTTTCTACTCATCCCTTTCCTATAGAGAAACATTGAGGAAAGCAGGGTAGAATAATAATTAAATTACTGTGATCTATATCTTTCACTTTCGCAGTTTCCTCAGTTTTACTTTTACTTTACTACGCCATAATGCACTATATGCAAGCATTTAGTAGTACTTATATAATTTCATAATAATGTACCTAATATGAATATAAACGCAGTCATCCGTGTTTTACGGAACCTCAGTCAGAAAATGTAAGTGTAAACTATATAATCATATATAATATTGCTGTAAAACGGCACGGCAGGAACAAGAACATCGGATGACGTGATGATAGCATTACACAACAAAACATGTATATCTACAACTTTTACAACTTGTTCACTTAAATCTGTCGTGTTGTTTGTTTGTACCAGCAGCACTCACCACCACAAACATAAGAGGAGTATTTTGATATTACATATTTCCTTGTGTGTTATGTTCTTGTAACAAGTTCGGGAATTTATCGGCGCCATAAATGAGGACCATGGGAGATCTAATGAAATTATCAGGAATTAACAGAAACTACATAATGGATAGAATAGAACAAGCATTTTAGCTGGGATAGTAGATGATGATGAGACTACGAGAATGAGACATATCTATAAAGAAACAGTAAATGCGCTGCTCTGCATTATGGTTTGGTAGTTACTGCCTTGTTATTTAAAGCTTTTGCTGCTGTTGCATCCTTTAATGTATACACTTTTATTATAGCAGTTTGCTTATAATTGTTGTTGTTGTTGCTTTCAACATTGCTCCTCTTTGTCGAGTAAATCACGGAAAAATTATATGACTTAGAGTATACATAAATAGTGATGTTGGGTAGAGGGTTCTCTTTCGACCATGAAGCCATGAAGTAATTTCCATCAAAGGCATTCCTGTAGTTTTAGGCATTTAGGGAAAATAGGGACGGAGCGAGACTATAAGCAGAAAACTGGAGGTACTGGATTAGTGGATGTTAAGCAAAGGAAAGTCATCTCGACTTTGTGCTTTATGCAAAATTTGATAATATTATTTCATTTTATGGCTAAACACAGCTTTGGCCATAACTAATGAGATTAATTCAATTCATTAATTTACATGTTTGATGTTGGCTGCTGTGGTGTGGTTCTTTGTATATGTACTTACAAGAGAAAGTTCTGTATAATATAATAAAGTGGTTATATTTCTGCTTGTTAGTTGGCTTACTTAATTTCTGGTATACATACATATGCGTTGTGTAACCTCCCGGAAATAGTAATCTATAATTACGAAATATTGTCTACGTAGGTATTTGATGATATGAAACAGATTCACATTTATATAGGGAGAGATTTAGATGATTTCTGCCTCTGGAAAACAGTCATATTCTACGAAACAAGCGAAATTGTTATTGTGTCATTAAATCAGTGCCATATTGGAGATCATAAAATTAAATATTTCAGAAAATTTTGATGCAATTATGTTTTCATTTGTTTGCTTGGTTCTACTGGTATAACTTTATATAGTGAAAGTCGGATACATATCAGAATATACCAAAAATTTGATAACAGAATATTACATAATAATATCGTGCAATAGCTCGCAACATCACAAATTCAAATTCCCATCAAATAGCGAAATAAACACAATCTATAAAATAGGAATACGACCTAGCTAGTGTTCATAAAATTAAATGAAAGAATAAGTGGATTCCCGTTCGCTTCTGAACAAATTCAGCATAATAAAGATATATTATAATAACATAAAGAAATCTATGAATATTGACCATATAAAGCGTGCATTGTAAACAACTTAGGATGAAAAAATTTCGAATGCATATATTTGCAGCATTTACTGCTTTACACAATTAAACTGCTCAGTAAAAGCATGAACTATTTTATTTCGTGTCAAATTATAATAGCAATTGTGCAC
>JAHZMV010006536.1:0-10852 GCA_027743765.1 Coecobrya sp. COE2
CACACCATCCACCCAAAAGTGGGTGGATATTTTTTCCCATCCAATATGCCCACCTTTAACCTAACCCCACTTTAAACCAATCATCTTACCTGTAAATGCTCCTGGAATCGAATAGGAATGATGTTGGACGTCATTTTGATGCTTTTTATTTTATTCAATCCCGATTACCCTGAAGCTTCAGATTCCAAAAACAGCAGCACACCACCTTCACCGTCCACTCACTCCAGCTATTATTTTCTATATATTATTTTTTCTATACAAAAAAAATCCTCCTCCCAAAAAAGCCCCACTTTTATATTTTTTTCCTTCTTCTCTCTCTCTCTCTTCAATTAACTAACCCAAAATCCCACATCCACAAAATTTCTAAAATTTTCGGTCAAAAAACCAAAAGAAAAACTTAAACCCAAAAATCCGTTTTTAATACTGACAGAGTGACGACGACAAGGATGATGAGAGGGGATGAGAACAGAAAAAAAATTTGTTCGTATTCTGTGACACCCGGATGACTGGATCTTTTTTCCCAACTCACTCTACTTGACTCACACTATATATATTTCTCTGCTTATGTGATGTGTTCGTCTCTTATTCTCTTACACACACTATCTCCCTCTAACTATATATTACACTCTGCTACTTTTGCCAAACGACACCTACCTTCAACCTCCTCTTTTCTCTCTAAAACACTAACAACCGTACACAAAATATTGTATCGTCAGCACCACAAAAAAATGCAAGCTTCCCTTCTCCTCTAACTCAAACAGTTAACTTTTTTTTGCAAAGTTTGCAGCATAACAGAATGTTATACGGAATAAAAAATTTTTTATATGGGGAAGCCAGATAAAAGATACATGTCTTTGACATGAGTATTTTATAGCTGCATGTTATATTGTGTATATATTTAAAGTGGAGGATTGTACCTCCTTTTCTAAATACTAACCGTGTTTTTAGATGCTGGTTTGTAACATGGCGTAGTGGACTACTAACTTGGCTGTAAAAGTTTCTCGGAGTGAGTATAGTAGAGAATTTGAAAGGTGCAGCTGCGATATATGCGAGAGAGGGGAAGCTCATGGATGACAGATGAAAAATGGCTGCCACCCGAAAAAAAAGGATAACTTAGCTTGGTTGGGTTGTGATTTTGATTGGAAGGTGTGAAGATTTGGAGGTGAGGTTGAGATTTGGAAAAATAAAGATTTGCCGGTGTGGAATGAATGCCGTTTTTGGAATGTAGAGCATTGTAGAGAGAGAGAGAGAGCTTTTTAGAGGATTATGCACACGAATGGGTAGAGAGAAAATTTGTGTGTGTATTTTTTGGAGAGTGGACCCACCCACCCACCAATATAAAAAGGGTATATGTGGATGGACGGGGGTAACATTTAAGCCCACACCGCAATAAGACATATAATAAGTAAGTATGCTGGTGGTGGTGTGTGTTAGGAAAATGAGGAGGATATAAAATGTAGAATGTAGAGAGGAGGAGAAGAAAGATGCTTTTCTCTCTCTCAGTCAGTATTGTTGGCTATCTATTTTGTGTTTAGTTGTTCTTGTCATGTCACGTAGAGCGAGAGAGAGAAGCTGTGAGTATGTGGCTAACCCATCCTCTTATTATGAAATACATCTCTATTTGCTCTCTACTTCGTACACTCTGAAAATCTGACGAAAAAATATGATGATGATGATGATATGATGAAGAATGGTGGAGAAACTTAGCGGTTGTAAGTTGTGAATTCTGAGAATTCAGCAAGAAAAGTTAAGAAGGATGAGAGTGTAAAGTCAAAGAGAAGAAGAAGAAAATGAGAGTAACGAGAGGGTGTTTTTTGGTTGATGATATTATTTCTGACATGAAACTTTATTATGCAGGCTTGTTAAGTCATATCAACAAACAACAAGCTTTACTCTCTGTGCATTGATTTTTGCTGGCCCTTGTCGCACTTGTATGATTTCTAACTAGGAAGGATGATGGCTGTATAAAAACTTTGATTGTAAGAGCGTAAACTATGAGTTAAGTTAATAGGTAGGTATCGATTAACTGCTGTGTATAGTCAAGAGGAGGATATGGCGGACGAACGGAAAATATATGCGAAATAGACAAAGCGGTTTGAATAACATGTATGGTGAATGTGTGACTAATGGTCACTTTTGCTATGTGAGATGATAAAGTAATGTAGAATGTGTTTTTTACGGGAGGAAGCTATAATGAAATGGTTATGATGATTAGACATTAACACTTTATCTAATGGATTCACAGACACAGACTGCTTATTCCACCATTTTATAATCTCTTTCAGTCATGTATACTCTGTGACTGCTGGACAGGGTCTTTTTTAACTGATCATTTTTCATGGCTATAATATGCACTACTGCTGCTGCATTGCACTATGAATTCTATGAATGCATGCGGGTGGGCGTAAATATGTGTGTGGAGAGAGGAAGAATCCTTTTATTTCATTCAATAAATTCTCATATTTTAACAGAGACAGAGAGGTTAATGCACACCTATTTTAATCTTCATGATTTACATTCAAGTAGGTATTATGTTACACTGAAACATTAATATCTGACTTGGATGGTGTGTTTGTTGTAGTTAGTAGATTGGTCGTAAGTGAAATCTTCATAATTAGTCTCCATGCGCGCAATCCTGTTTGTTCCATTGGAAGTGGAAAGCCTGTTTATATTTTTTTACGCAAGTATATATTTTTATAGTGAGTCATCATATCACACTTAATATTAATATGACTGCTCATGCTCTGTCGTTGTGCGCTTGCATATGTCTAACTCATGAAGAAAATAATGATGATGCTGGTTGTTGTCGATGATCACTTTTTGTTATGTACAAACGGTTATCGTGCCAATTGGCACAGGCACTGCCCTGTTATTGATGATTCTCTGCGTTGTACTTACCATCATGATAAAATGTCACCGTCTCTTCTGCCATCACAGAAAGTCAATTTCCATTTATCGATGGATCTCTCACATGACAGTAGTCGTTACTCTGAAGTTAAATGACGCATTTTCTGTTCAGTTTCAAAGTAAAGTTAACGACAGCCTATTATACGGTTATAGGTCATGTTACTGATTCTGTGCTTGTCATAGACTAAGGTATATTAGATTACGCTTTCAGCGAATATCATAATATCCTGCATCGCTATTATCCTCTGTGAGTCCTGCCATAAAAAAAGAAATGCCAATAAAGTGAAAGTGTACAACATGTAGTAATTTGCGTATAACATCATGTTCGTTTTCGCATTGACAATAAGTGCCATGAAAAGGAGTAATTTCTCTGGCCATAATAATAAAGCATGAGAAAAGCTGAAAGAAAGGGTGGATCAAATAAAAAAAAAGTTGCACACTCCATACTTTACTTTTTCATGATAGCACATAACATCTCTTTTTATTCGCCCCCTCCTCCCCCTCCCCCTCCTCCTCCGCCTGGCCTGTTTATTGCGATAATGTTGTACTAATATTGTATTCTATTATCCTGTAAAAATATATATTTTGCTCTTTGTACGACAAGTAGTTCCCAGAGAGTTCACATCCAAAACTTCGCTCGTGTTCGTTGTCGTCGTCATCATTATCATCATATCAGAGAAGCAAATAAAGTTCCATCTGTTCTGGAAAGAAGCTGTCCTTATGGTTCCACCTGGACTTGTACATCCTTTTAAAAAAATGGCTTTTGTGGAGAGGCTCTCTCTCCGTCTGCTGGATTCTCTTGCTGCCGAGCTCTCAAGTACAAAAAATAAAACGGATGTCTATATCAGACGCACACAGACATGGAGTAATCCTTCAGGGACCTTATTGTCATGGTATTAGTATTAGGCAAGCGGCTCTTTGATATGATAAGGATGATGATGATATGAGGTTAAGCGTATACACACACACGACACACGTCGTACACTTGTGACTTGCATGGACAAAGAAAGAATGCCTATCAAATATCTATTTCCTTGCAGCGGGTCCAACTACCCAGAGTTTAACGGAAATGCTGGAAATGGAGAATAAATTAGCATATGTACATCATACACGTACTTTATACATTAGTCTAGAGTCTACCAACAGCAGAAGCGTTTTTGCAGCACAATTTTTTTTAGCTACCATGAGCCTTGGACTGGTTTTCTCTTTGGATCTGCATTCTTTAACCGAACCGGTAGTTAGAGAGAAAGGGAAAGATTTTCTCTTGATGAAAAGTTCAAGGAAAATAAATGAAGAGAAAGTAGTCCTGTTTGTCTATGCCTTTTATCTGTCGTCCTGCACTGCGGACAAGTAGAGAGGAAATTTACGAAGCACTAGAGACTCCGATTGCGATTGTACTACTGCAATTAAAACAAAATATTGCGAGGAGGAGTACATGAAAGAGAAAACTAGAGAATTGCATGAGAAAGAGAGAGTATGTTATGCAATCGCCTAATTTCCTCATACCATTCCAGTTGGCCAAATAAGAACTCATATTATAGAGTCATGTAGTATTGTACTATCATCATTTGATCTTTAAGCTGATAATGATCTTCTTTTGTTGTGTACACACAATGAGGTATAAATCGATAGGGTCCCTTTTACTGAGCTGCTCAAGGAGCTCAAGGCTTTACTGTGGCGAACAAAGACTGTCTCTCATGCAGCTTTACAACAGGATATTTTTTATACTGATGACGCAAGTTATCTTCAAATTAAAGGTGAGTTATACACATGAAACCTTTATAAAGTATGTGCATATGAATCTGATTTTTTTAATTTGCAAATTAATCGCTAAGTAACTCATATTCGGATTTTATATGTATCCTAAAACATTTTATAATCCAACATAAATCTCCCATGTATCATTAACCATACAGCAAAAAATTATGAGTGTAGGTAGCTCTCTCATGGCATGTTAGTATAATATGCAGTATGGATTGTAGGTGGATGTTATGCCGCTGTCGTGAAAAGCTAATTCCTTTTCTCGTTTTCATTATCAGTACTGACAGCGACAGCTACAGGGAATGAAAAGCATGGTTTTCAAGAATGTTGACGTTAAATCCTCGTTTTTGGTGTGGAATGGCAAAAAGTGTACGTCATGCAAACTCATATATAAATGTAAGTACATTAGGCTAGTTAGCAATATAGCAAACAAAGAATATGTATACATACTTGACTGTCACCCGAGTTCAGTGAGGGAGAAATGGAAATTAATCTGTTTGGTATGTGAGCAGAACGTATGATGAAGGTGAAAGTAATCCTTGTCCATTGAAATTCTCGGCTCATCATCACTCAACTAATTTGAGTCTCACTACACATAAAGCAAAATTAGATGAGTAAGATGATGAATTTATGTAGTTAGGTATACATTTTTAATACATATATATTTTTAACCTTCTGCTGTTATATGACATAATCATGTCATAAATTTATGCTGAAACGATAAATGGCTACCTATTTTTATGGATAGATGTTTAATCCTATTTCATGAATGAAATCATTCATACCATGTAATCCTTTTCAGGTTTAAAGCTGCATGAAAACATGACCAAACCAAAACACCAGTACAGTCTTAAGAAATCGGAAAGTAAATCCGTAGGCGTTGCGAAATGTAATAGTGGATTTCTGCGGACGTGAATCGAAGAAAATTCAATTTAGAAGGAAAGTAGACACAATTACGTACATGAGAGAGGTTCCTGGCTTTCACCACTATTGTTGGAACACTTGGTGTTTTCAATTACGAAATCATGAGATGGACTATTGAAATAAGATCTATACTTTAGCTTTTCACGTAGTTTGTTATAATACAGCGTAATAGTATAGCCAGGCTGCTATAATAATATCAGGGGAGGGCATCATGAGACTACTTACCTGGGCGTACTGGGCATTACGATAATTTTCTTTAACTTTACTATGCATTTATGTATGTTATTATACTGATGGTGCTGATGGTGCTGATAATTTTGTTTTAATTGGCTTGAAAATTATGAATCATTTTGTGCAATCCGATCCATTCTACCACATCCGTTCCACGTCCACGAAAATTGTGAAACAACCACTGACTGAATTATTTTACCAATTCCACAAAAGCAAGCTTTGTAGAGAAGTGATATGAAACATTGAAGCGTGCACATCATGTCATGTAACTAAACAGTGAGAAAATTAGATTCACATGTCAAAAGAAATATGACTGTGATGAGAAAACTTTATATAAGGCGAAAAATTACATTTACGGCTCTTTTCACTTTTGGAGAATTGGAAGAGAGACAGAAGGTTAGTATGCAGCTCATGAATATTTTTTATCATTCATTCCATCAGACACATTTTTATGAATCACATACTACAAAGAATAAAAAAGACCTTGCATTTCCTTGCTAGCCACACACGCTGCTCATTTCGAAGTACAGTTTACCGTCACCTTCATAACAGCATATAACACTCTCCCCTTTTCATTTCGAAATTGCTTCTGTCAACAATCGCTATAGTTTTGATATCATATCATCATTCTACATACTCTGACGTACTGAATTCTGAATAGTGTACATACTTTCCTTCAAACTAGACTACTGCCTACTTCCATTTCATATTTTTATATGTGGCTATTATAAGCGTACAGAAAGGATCGTTGTCACGTTCAGTTTGATTTTTACAATAAGTAGATGATGACGATGTTAATGAAATGATGACGATCATATCATAATAGTATAGTTGGTCGTGGTGTGCCCGGCGTGAAGTAAAGCGAATATGACGAAACGAAGAGCTGCACCTGAAGTGAAGTTGTTTATGCTGCCATCACGACAGCCTGCTCTGCCGGCGTTTTCACGGCAGTGCGTGCGTACCAAGTACTGCAAGGTACGACGAAGACAAGGACGCTGACGACGGCAAATGAACGGGACGACCGTGTTCAGTGAATGGTGAGGAGGAAGACGCGGACCCAATGGCCAACAATGCTGTGGGACAACATGAGGCTGGGAAGAAAAGCTGTAAAGAATAGAAAAATTATGAGTATGTAGGCAACCCGATTGAAGAAGACGCTCTAGACGATAAGAAGAATGCTCGTTTCTTTTAGATGAGTTGTTAAACTGAAAAGAAATTGTGAGTCGATTTAGCTACTTGGTAATAACCAGATTTAACCACTGAGGGAAAAATGGGGGTAACAAAACGGAGCGAAGGTGGATAAGTTTTTTTTTAAAGGATGATGAGTTTTAGCACATTTGTTCACGTTCGTTATGTTGTAAATGGATTTTCTGCCAATATCGGTAAGGGTTTTAATGAGACTATTAAAATGAATGGAAGTGGTTAAATCAATTATTCATTAGAATGGCTCTAAGGTAGAAAAGGGCTCTTCTTTCTTGTTCTGTTGCTTTTATGAAATAAAATAGGTTGCATATTATGAGCATTTTTTGTGGTGGTGCTTGAATGAATGGAAGATGATCGATGATGTAGGTAAATAAAATTAAATACGATGAGTACGTTTATTTTTTTGAAATTATTGCTAATATATTCTGAAATCTTCTTTTTCTGTATATATATATATATATGTATATGTATGTATAATATCCGAAACAATTATATGTAAGTGGTTCGCATTACCAGAAACACGTATATATTATCAAGAGTTTACTCATAAAAATATTTTAATAAAACGCAAATATAAATAAATATGTTTAGCAAATAATGATACTAATTCAGTGTTCCACGACACTGCGGCGTAATTTGGGTCTCCCTAACTTTTCCCATATCTCCTAGCTTTTGCTTCTCACTAGGCAAAGCACCATCGTAGGACATGAGCATCGCCGGTTGTTGCCCAGCCATTGCACGAGATTTTTCTTCTTTAGTCATTCGAACAAAGCCTCGCGTTCGTAAGGATCCCTCCTCAGAGTCATCTTTCTTTGATGATCGCTTCTGTTTCTGCGATTTCTTCTTGATCACCGTTTCTGGATGGTCCACCCAATGTGTACAGTTGAGCCAGTTCAACGTATCATCGAAAAGAAGGTTTTCATAAGCTTTCTGAAAGTATTTCATATCCTCTCCGTCAATACCCTTCTTAAGAAACTCGTACACAAGGTCCAAACGCTCGTGTTCCAAGCGTGAACGGAAGGATAGAGGTTTGGCAGACTTTTTGTAGCCTCTGGGTCGCATAGCGTCATAAGGAACTATTAGAGATTTGTCATCTTCAGCGTCATGATCAAATGGAGTTTGATAGTCGTATAGACTAGACTTGCTGAATGGCTCAGTTTTGACCACAGCCATACCTGCCTTGGCCATTTTATTCAGCTCTTCCTCTACCTCGCCTTCTTCCAACTCTTGTTTGATTGAGGGGAATCCTACTGCTGGTGTACTTGATGCCATATTGTTTTCCAACGATTTCTTAATTTGTTCTTCTTCAGTTGCATGAGCAATTTTGAATAGCAGTCTTCCCGTAGTGGCACATATTCCAAAAGATCCTTCTTGTTCTGGCTCTGGTGTTCGAACCGATTCCTCAGGTGAGTCGTCGTCTGACAAAATATCTTCCAATTCCAGTCGCGCTGTCGGTGGTGCTTTCAGTCCAAAGTCTTCATCTTCCTTTCTTAATCGTCTATCTTTGTAAGTCGTAATATCATCTTCATCTTCGGAAGTGGAAATTGCTTCCGCGTCAGTAATTACATGTGCCTCCTCTTCTCTCACGCTGGATTTGGAAGACACAGATGAAGAGTCGTCAGAATCATCCTCTGTTGATGATAAGCTAAATCTCGGCTTGGATTTCCGACCCACGATTTCGTCGTCTGAAGATGGCAAAGAGTCTGAGTCACTGTCCAAGAAGGACTTTCTCGAATCCTCGTCATGAACTGGTTCCGGAGCTTTGATATTTCTTCGGAAGGAAGGAAGTTTAGGAATGGCGTTGAGGAGCCCTAGACCCAAACCAGTATTGATGCCACCCGTAGCTCGAGCAGCAATTACAACTGCAGCAGCACCACTAGCAGTGTCGTCATTGATTATCACTTCGGCAGGTGCTGGTACAGTGGATGATGTTGGAAGATTTTTGGCATTTTCTTCATCCTGCTTTCTCTTGAATTCGCTGGCTTGCTTGTCCCACCAATCTTCATACATTTTGAAAGCTTCAGTTTCAATAAGTCTTCTGTTACAATCTCTCCTTAGGACCTTTTTCAAGTCATCCACCATTACTTCTATGAGGGCTTTGATGAGAAGGTTGGGATTTTTGTGATCCTCCTGTGGCGGGGTTGGAGGTTTTTGCATTTGAACATGTTCCTCCGCAGACTTGTCCGGGTAGGGATGGGTATTTGGAGGAGGATAAGAACCAGGAGGATAGTGACGATGATGATGATCATATGAGCTACCATAGCCAGGTTGATAATTTCCTTGATATTCTGAATGATGCGGATGCTGGGAGTGATGATAGTGCGGCTGGTCTTGTTGATGGTGATGAGATCCCCAGGCTGTTGACATCTGATAATTAGATGAATACGCACTATTATAATATTCTCCATAGTACGCTGAGTGAACTTGTCCAGGTGGCGGTGGTGGGGCGGAACTAAAGCGTGACTGTCTAATTCTACTGCCTGCAGCATCGTCGGGTGAGAGCGATGACAAACTCATGTCATCCTTGTCATCTGCAGCAGCACCACCTCCATGGCCATCCTCATCATCTGAGATCTGATCAAACTCGGGATCTGCTTTTCCTCTCACAGATTTCTTTGTAGTCGAGCTTGAGGTGAACGTTAGGAACGGTGAAGGTGGCGGAGATGACATAGAATTATGATGATGATGCGACATTGGTCCAATTGAAGAGTGCTGTGATGAGGAAACCACCTGGGCACCATCGCTCACTGGCACAAATGACTGCTTAAACTTCTTTGCAAAAGATGCCTCCTTACTCACCTCCTCGTCACTTTCACTATCCCAAATACCCTTGGCACCGGCACTGCCAAGACTAAGCCGAGCCCTTTTCAGAGGAGACGCCTCGTTATCACTTTCACTTTCGGAACCACTAGCTGAGATGTTCCCATCCGTGAACAATTTACCAAACTCGCCCGAGTTGCGTCCCTCTAGCATCATTTTAATCCTAGTGTCCAAGTCAATTTTGGGTGAGAGTTCCCCTTCCTCAAATACTTTGTCATTAACACTGCTGCTGTTGTTTACCAGGTGGTGGTCACTGGTTTTGTTTGCCGCATTCATACGTGGAGGCGACGGATATGAGTTTTGCGAATGATGTTGGGAATGATTATAATGATGTTGGTGATAACTTGAGTGCGGACTTGTCATTGCTGACGGCGTATTTCTAGAAGAACCATGCTGTATAGGGTATCCGTAATTATAACCGTCACATCTGTCATAACTCGAGTTAGAGCGCTTATATCCATCCTCCCTGCTCCTGTCTTTATCTCTGGATCTATTGGCCCCTTTGGAAGATGGTTGTGATGATGACTTGCGATCCTCTGAAGGTGGAAAAGCATTACGTGCTCCATCATAATGTCTGCCATCCGGAGTATGTCTGCCATCATCTTTGTAATGATGACCATTGCCAAAATACCCTTCCTGTGAGTGACTTTGTTTGGAGGACTTTGACAAGGATGATTTACTTGCTGACGAGGACACTCCACTACTCGACGACACACTGGTTCCAGCAACTGGTGTAGAGCTATAGCTATTACTAGCAGCGTTCCTCTCTTCAACTTTAATCGTACTACTTGATCGTCCACCGGGTTTCTGAGTTGTAACCTCGATGAAAAGCTCTTTGCACTTTTTTCCACCTGGATCATGAAACACATTTACTTTCTTTCCCATCACCAGCGTTCCATTAAGTTTCTCCACACAAGTTTTGGCATCACGAGAGCTTTTGAAAACGGTGTGGCCAAAGCCAAGATGCCGGTGACTAATTGGATGGAGGTAAATTTGCACGTCTTCC
>JAHZMV010006537.1:0-19605 GCA_027743765.1 Coecobrya sp. COE2
GGCTCCTTCGCGGTAGGGAGGCATCGACAAAATTAATGCACAAAAAATCAAACAAAAACGCCATTTTCTCGGTTTTTGGTTTTTGCTGTAGAGTTCTTCCAGAAAAGCATTAATGTCCTAGTTATTATATGTAACATATTTTTGAGGGTGTGATGTAGTAATGTGGAAAAGTAGACAAAATTCCGTTGATGTGTGCAAAAGTTATTAACAAAACAAATTGGCCAGTTATTTATTGAGACTACCACGTATACGCAATTTCAATACTCGAAATCTACCATTATGTAGTTATGTATTTAGTAACTTTCCTGCACGCTATTTTCCGTAACAAACACATAGTTTGATTCCCCAGATATTTAAAGTAATTCATGCTTTCTTTCTGGAAATGCAAACACTAGAAGGGTAAGCAATTTTGCTTTGATTCAGTTCAGGCTTTTTTAGGTAAAATGATGAATAGCGCGGATTTGCACTAATCTGTTTTTGTTCATTCTGTGCGAACGAAAACGCTAACTGAATGGAGATACCAATGTTTGTACGAAAATGGTTCGTTGAGTTTCAAAATATTTGTGGTGAAAGCATCGACATATCAGAATGGCTAGACTCTGTTGTAGCCATAATTTGTGAAAATGAAAACACTCGATTAATTTCCATTGAGAGATGTGTACCATTATGCTTGAAGCATTCTTATATAATAATATCTCTCTAAAGATTAATTAGCTGTAAATACAATTTCAGTTAGATAAAATATGCTACTGAGTCTAGCCGTTCATTCTTTTTCACTCTATGTTAACTCTAGCTCCTAATTACACGGAATGTTTTTGCATTGTCTACAATCGTTTCGAACAGTGACTACTGATTGGTGAGTTAGAAACACTAACTTTTTGCGGCAACTGTCAGAAACCCTTATGATTTTAAAAGCTGACAGTCAATTACAAAAGTTCGATGTCCAGGCATATCCTTGAGACTATCTGTACTCACATAAAACTGTTCATATTACTCTAGCTGAAGAAAACAATGCCGAGGGTAACTTGAATCATTAAGAAATAGTATGCCATCGTATGTCAAATTTGGCAACTTCTGATAATTCCACTAATTCAATGACATCGAACATTTCCAAATATCATATCATCACAGTCCTAGTTCGCAATTCATATTGCACCACACCACCCAAGCTCAAGCAATTTTATTGTTTGTAATCTAATGAAATAAAGCGATAGCTTTATTCGGCAATAAAGGAAAAATTAGTATTATCCAACTTATCCCTAAAAACCTTTCAATCAAAATATGCAATCAATAATCTGTTATAATACGTGTAATGGGAAAAATATGCTCTTACTAATATTCTGAGCACTGTGACTCTTCTTCCAGACTATGTCACAATATTTCCTTTCACAATGCCTTACGAGGTACTTATTTGTATAAATAACATTTGACGAAGAAACATGAAGTCGGTTCCTTTCTGTCAAGGACGAAAATTCAGCAATTTTTTTTATAAAAATTTACGGTAAACAATGTAGTGTTTCTACAGGTAAACATAGATAACAAAAGAGTAGCAAGACCTACTATGTATGTAAAACGACAAGCTCAAAAGCTTGGCACATACCCAGTGAAAAAGGTGAGAATGAAAAATGTTTGGTTGCATTCAATGTACTTATCTGTCCCCTGAGGAAAGGAAGGGTTGTGATGTGCACTTTTGCTGCTCCTGGGAAGGCAGAAATGAAGACAAAGAATTGCTCCAAGAGTCAAAAGCTATAAGGGGAAGTCCTTGCTAAACGGCGCAACACAACGAAAGCTGCAGTGGTGAAAACGAAGAGAGAAAAGCAAGTCACAAAAGGTTAACCCCTTCTGTGTGATGTGTCCCTGATGATATACAACTTCTCTTCATCCAGACTAAAACGCATCAATGATAGAACACCTACTTTCCCACTTTACCAGAAACGACAAAAAGCATGAGTCCAAACCAAAGCCAAAATATACAGTACATAATATATTTTCCCAACTCTAACCCTATTCTTATATCGTATGAAGAGGGACTTATTTGTTCTGTTGGGAGTATTTTGTGACTTTGTGGCGCATCAGCATGTTTTGCTTTTTGAACTGTACATAAAATTGTTGAATGCCTACCTACTGTATACATGCTTCACGTTTCTCCTCTGGTTACTGTGTTTTTGTTTTCTGGTTTGGTCAAAATTGAGAGTCTCGACAACTTCTGCATTCTGATATCACTTTTATAAGCAGAAATACAAAAATTGAGACGCCCTGCATACCACGTGTGTAGGTAACATGACGAATGGCATTGAGTAAAAGAAGTATAAAAGTTTCATAAGTAATTCTTTTTCAAATTTTTTTATCATTTTGGCAGTCAAGTTTACGGTCGAATTTCAGGTAAAAACAGAGTAGTAAAAAAGTTTGGCTACAAAAGAGGAAACTAGAAAAACAAACATGACCATGCTTAATCTTTCACGGTACGTACCTAATCTAACGAAAGGTGCATTTATTCTATTGGATTTTGGACATGTTGTTATTGCATGCATGCCCTGTTGTCGTCATCTGAGGAAAGTCTGCAGAGTGAGTATAATAAATAAAAATACTGGTTGATAGAGAAAGATGCTACCATATTTACAACTCCGCATTTTTACAACATATCGACCGTCATACCAAGACATGCAGTTACACCTTATCAGTCTACTCGTGTATGCACGTCATGTATCAATACTGTTATGTTCAGGTGAATTATTGGAAATAACCTCAATGTTACATCCTATAATAACAATAAATTAAGAGGCTTACGTAACATTATTTTGGAAGAAACTCTTGGTTTAGGAGCCCATCTTGACAAGATAAAATATTAGTGTATGCTTTTACTGTAATGATTATAATCTCAATCAACCACGTAACAATATTTGGCTGGTAGCGCCATAGTTTTTGTCCACCACATCAACTAGCAAGAGGAGGAAGATGACCAGTACATCAATGAATCGGAAAAATTCCATTCAGAAGTGGAGGTTTTTCCCGTTATTCGACCATGCTAGTATCGCACCGTTTATATCTTTTATGACTCGCTCATTTGTACTGGACACAAATATACTCAAGCTCACCGTTTTTGTAGTATTTTATAATGAAATGAGATGCGCATTAAAATACTACCCAGGAACTGTAAATAAAAGCAGGACATGACCGGCATGAAAACTAATACGCTGGAAATACAAAGATAAAAACCGAAATAAACAATAAAACATAAACCTTGCACACGTCAATGCGCGCTCCTGTGAATATTGACGTTGTTGCATACCTATTCTATCCATATTTGTAGGTACTACGACTACTACTTGATAGAAGTATAAGTTATGCCCTAGTATTATGTATAGTGTTCAATAAAGCTGTAAATCAACTTATGTACGTTTCTATGATATAATGGCGACCACATACCTTGAAACTATACCTTACATGAAAATGAAATACACATTGATTTTTAATTCTAAACTGAAATTATTGATATTTCTCTTTGAATATTTATGATTAAGAATGTCAATCACTAATCAATAATTAATATGCCCTGCAGTATACATAAAGCAGAAAGCAAGAGCACGCACTAGAAATTTGTCAACTTTGATTTTTATAAGTCGAAATAATGGGTAAGTTGTAAGTAAGAGTTATTATTGTAATGGAAAGTCCATCATGAGAAGTTTGCGCATATGTATTTGCAGAATTCCCGCAAACTTAAATACGTCAACAAATTATCAAGCGTTTGAATGCAATTACAAGCTTTGAAGCCGATTATTCGACGAATGTTAGGTCTCCTACCCTTTGTCATTTGTTTGTGGATGACCAATATGACTGACAATTAATATACCTTCCATAATTATTTTACCCCTCGGAAGTCTTGCCTACATTTAAAAATGTTCTAGTCATTTGAAATATATCAAATGTAACAAATTAAAATCTTAAGACTACTTTTATTTAATGTATTCGTTAATTGTAAGTATATTGGAAGGTGTGTCAGACGATATAGGGCAATGTAATAACAGACACTATAACAGAGGAGTATTCGTATATGAAAACTCTTGAAATATTTATTAGATTTACGTAGCAGGTATATTTTTTTCAATTTTTCTCTATATCAACTTCTTGCTTCAATTTTAACTACCTATGTATCTGTTAGAACT
The DNA here is from genome assembly GCA_027743765.1 of Coecobrya sp. COE2. Classification (NCBI taxonomy): domain Eukaryota; kingdom Metazoa; phylum Arthropoda; class Collembola; order Entomobryomorpha; family Entomobryidae; genus Coecobrya; species Coecobrya sp. COE2. The sequence continues at coordinate 4,164 of JAHZMV010006537.1, forward strand.
ACTAATAAACCTGGGAAGCAGACTTCTTGGATCAATAAATCAATGTTTACAAAGTCAAGTTGCTAGAAAGTAGTCGTTTTCAGTTGCGTGTACTGTGAGGCAGTCTGAACGGAGTTTTCACTGACAAGTGACAATAGCGCTAAGACAAAAATGCAAAATATATGCCTAAACTCTTTCTGGATAATAACGTGTTAGATATGTACAAATGGCGTATGTAAGCAAGTTGTAAGTCATCTATAGAAGGAGGAGGAAAGGTTAAAAAGTCATTTGTCCTATAATATTCAGATACACACACTGATATAAATACCTGAATGTTTTTCCAGGTAACATATTTTTATTGATTTTATTGATACTTATTGATCTTGGCCGTATATAGGTAATAGATATTTTTGTTGATAGAAGTACAAAGTTTTTAATGCTTCAGAGAGCTTACGGTTGTTACAGTCCTGGACTCAACTCACAGTAGAAAGTTTTGTCTCAAAGCAATATTTTTACTTCATGTTTGTATTATAGGAAGGTTATTATTGTAGACTGTAGAGTCGTAGAGTAAACTGTAATGCATAATCGTAGTGTGCTTGCAATTTGCGGTATTCCGCTCTACTCATTAAATGTCTGAAGTAATAATCGTCACTGACTTTGATTCTATTGATTTTCCGATGAAAGCTGCTAGGACCTGGTGCGGAATGGGAGCATTTAATACAAGTTGTGGTACACCAAACCATGTAGCATAAACTTGTGCATTAGCCGGTTACGTTATGTAGCAATTACTTTACTACGTAATATATGAAAAGGAAGAAGCTTCCAGGCTTCCACTACAGTTTAACAAAAATCACAGCCATGTCTGCAAATGGATACGCTTGACTATCCCCATACGTAACATATCCATAATTGCATTGCGCATCGGTTACTTGGTTGAAGAGTTATACCTTAGCTCACGCTAACACTTGCACATATGACAAACAGTTGCAGTCACGCTTGGTGTTAGCATTGAAATTTAGGTATTATCAATATAACTTGTATATATAGTTTTCAATCGCTGGTAGTGTTACTATTCCTGCTATTCACGACGTCGGGTGTGTCTTATATTTTTATCAGCTTCAAGTACGGAAGTGGATCACGTAAATATCCTTGCTTATCCGGTTTCTAACCAATATTTTCGTATATTATAAAGTATGTACGAGTTTGATTAAGTATACACATCTTTTTTGATAACAAAAGTAGAAAAGGAAAATCTGCAACCCGTGTACGAGTAGAAAAACTTTCCAAAATGTTTCACTTGTTTGTCAGTTTTATGATATCCAAGGCTTCATATCGTAGTTAATCAAATATACCAATGCTTATAGGCAATCTGAGTCATGAGTTGACAAGTTAAAGGATTTATCTACGTATAGTTTTATTTTTATGGATGACAAATTACCTACCTTTGTAAGTAGGTTGAACAATATTTCATATGATGGATAAGTACATAAAAGTTATTTACATCTAGCAAGTAAAATGTTATCATCTTTCTTTGTGCCTTTAAGTCCTTCCTTTATAATGGAACCGGCATCGTACACCATAACCTTATATTGTATGATACTGGCATCAAAATAAGTTCGGACTTTCCAAATAAAGATTTTGCCAAAAGTAAAATTACTTTAACTTCTTCATTCATACATAGTCATTTACGAAAGACAATGAGCGCGTATGTTTTAAAATTTTGACATCGAATTCACAGTTCCTATTGGTTATATTTGTGTTGTATCACCGGTGTCGTCGTCAGGTGAAGAAGATGAGGTTACAAAGATATTTGCTAACGTTGTATATTCCATCCGATCTGTTTCAAATTATCCATTCTTTATGAAAATAAGTACCTATATATCATATAATGGGTGGTTTATGAGTGCGTAATATGTAGCAATCATTTTCAAATTCCCTACTTTGATGCTCAAGCGTTTCAAAATATTTTTTCTACGTACTGACATTGTTCAGCATTATAAGATACTTATTATACTGTGGGACTTATAGTAACTTGAAAAGTATAAAAGCACGAATGTTTGGTAGGTGACTTTAGCTTTCTTTTCTAAACTCGAGTGAAAATAAATAACCCAAAACTTTTGTACTTTCTCTCTTGTTGTTAAACCATTATTTTTCATGAATGATCCTTATAATGTTACGTAGAGTAAGAAATGATGTGTATTTATTTCATACATTTTCGCAAAACTAGCTCGAATTTTTTGATACTGCCTATAGAACAGAAAGGGGGAGAAAATTCTCAACACTAAAAGTATACATACGGGGAGAAGTGAAACTTTGTCTTGCTGTACACTTTTGAATACTTTAGTAACTTTGCTACTCTCCGTACAAAATTCGTAGCAAACGTAACTTTTCTTGTTGTATTTGTATGTACTCGGTTACGCTTTCCTTTCCATGAGAAACGATTATACGCGCTTAAGGTGATGTAGATATTTTAATAGGGACCCTAATACTTGTACTTATCGTACTACATGGACGTCTAGACAATATCATAATATACATATGTATCTGTTAGTCTCCATTCAGTCTGTCAGGTGAGTAACAATAAGAAGACAGTGAAGCAAAGAGAAAATGTTAGAAAGCAGGCTAAAAAGGAAGGCATTCCGTCAATCAGTCAGGTAAGAAGTACACAACATCAATAGAGAAAGGAGGAAGAGAAAGTTTTTCATATTTCTACTAAAAGCTTGAAAGGGCATAACATGTTTTCCACCGCTATATTCATTCTATTCTAGCTAACTGCTTTTTACCACCCTAACACAACCAAACTTATCCGATGGGTTGTTAGAATGTTGGCTGTGAAAGTTGAGCATATTGTTGGGGATAGTCATGTCATGAATGAAGGTTTTTTATAAGGTGACGGCCACAACACTGAGTTTTGGTAATGCCGACTCACTAGAGGAAATATTACTAACATTGTTGTGTCTATAATGACTTGTGATGGAATACGGATATAGGTCTCTTGGTGGCAAAAGATCCAATGCCAGCAAACGTATTTTAATTTCAATGTTAAAAGACAACAACGTACTTGTTAGTTCGGACTGACTCTATATAAGGATTAAGGATTTTGTCGGAACAACGAATACCGGCGTATTGTTAGTGAATTGGCGGTGTAGTGAAAGGCGACCTTATTTTTGTGTTAAAAGGGATACCGCTTTTGTATACACACACTTATTCGCTCGTGATCTTGATCGCTGGCTTTTTTCTTTTTGTTTGCTTGCCATCAGCAATGTTGTTCTCAGAAAAATATTACAAGCAACCAAAAACCCATATAAAACAGGGCATAGCATCATCGGTCACACGATAAAATTCTGTAAAACAGCGAAAAATGGGCACACTCAAAATATACTTTGTTGCAGCCTAAAAGCATTGTTGTTTTTATTCTATTTTTTTTCTAATTTATGTGGATGCTTATTTGAGTGACAATACTCACAGCACAGTATGAGCGTATAGACGTGGCTTACTATAAAGAGCATTATTCTTATAGTTTCCTTTCTAATGGCCAATTCAAGATGCATTACTCAAGAGTTGTGTTAAATGATGGGCATTATAATGCAGTTTCAAATGGGAAATCGAGCTGGTTGTATGTGATGTATGAAAAATGCTGATAAACATCCACACAAACGAACATACTAATTGTTGGGGGTTTTCCAAAACGAAGACAAGTGGGAAGATGTTAGGTCTTTCATTGCAACGGCAAACTAAAAAACCACTTGGACGACTCTGTCGTCTCATCATCACATCGCCATTATTAGAGAAAACTGACAAAACTTTGGCCATGATGTGCACTAGTGAAACACACGAATCCCATTTCCCGTCAAGTTTTTACCACTTCCACCACCACCACCCAAAGAGCAATCCAGAAAGACTTTCTGCATATGTGGTTCATGCTACCAATGCTAACCTTTATGCTAGATAGAGGCTTGTCCCACTGCTGTTATTACCAAACTAAAATGCAATAATAATAAGCATGATGAGATGATGATGGTCTCGGTGGTTGGTGGTAGTAGCGAGGAGGAGAGAACATGGCATCATCAAAGGTTCAGGCCCTGTTATTTTAACTTTGGAGATAGTGGTAATGATAATGGTATGGATAGGTAAGCACATGTATATCTGCTGTTTAGCTTTAGGTGCTAACGCTTTCTGTTGTGGAACCAACAAAGTGAACTTTCACTGACACTGAAAACGTAGGAGTAAAATGTAAGTTAAAGGAGGACAGTTTGGGAATGCCCATTTGTTATTTTGCTACGCTCAATCAGTAATGGAAGGAGGGAATAAAGATGTTCTGTCAAGTAGCATAGTTGGTGTATGCAATGTTTGTTGGGTTTAACTGACAATGGTTAGTAAAGGTATTTGTTGTTTGTCTGAACATTGGACCATGTTGTTAGTATTGGTATTTCATATTTGTAAGCTCGTTGAAGATGGAAGGAAGTGGGCACATATTAAGGGATGTAAGGTAGTGCCAGGTAACCTCTGCTTTGTGGCGATGTGGTTTTTTGCGTTATTTTACTGCAACCGAAACTTATAGAAATATATATCGTGAGGTGACTAGGACTAGGTACATAATATAATATTGTGCAAATCTTTGGAATGTTCCTACCGATTATACTATTTATCTCCCTCTGTTCAGTTGTTGATAATGATGTCAAATATTTAGCTTGTGAAATATCTCATAAGGTGAAAATAAATATGTAAAAAGAGCAAGAATGAAGTGAAAAAGTAAAGACCATGCCATACAGTATCCTTATTTGCGTGCATGATACGAATTTGGAATACTATATACAAAATATATAATACCTATGCATCTACATTCCATGAATGTTGATCATTAAACATTTATAAAAAGTTGGAGGAGAAAAAGACGAGTGGCATGTTTAAAGGAAATTTAGAGAAGAAATAAGAAAAGGCGAACTGAATCCTAACATCAAGGCCACATCATTTACATTATGCCTATACTCTAACGGAATTTTATACTAACGCACTATTGCGCGCCGTTGTACACTTACACCTCAATCACTCACTCTATATTATATCCATCGAACTTGAACCGAAATATAAAGGCGTTGTGAACCAGAAGTTAAGAAGTAAGCTTTTATGTATACTGTCATCACAAAGGGGTACAATGAGAAATGGTAAACACCTTAAATTACCTTACTACACACTGGATCCCGCTTGTTCTCCCATATACCTGTAAAGTCTGCATATTATTACATATATACATCCGAACGTAATAACCTTCATCATTTCATCTCGCTTTTTTAGTCCAGGGGAGAAACATCTAGCGAAGCGAATGAAATGAAACGAGAATGAAACTCAAGCATTTATTATATAACTCATGTCGTTCTACTCATCATCTTCATGCAACACTACTTAGTTAGCGCCAGTGCTCAACACCACCAATTCTACTCGGCATGTATGCTGTGCTTTCTTTTCAAAATTTCAATTTAGCACAAACTCTCAAACAAAGTATGTACCATATAAAGAATATAATATGTAATATACCGAGTGTAACACATGCAGCGCAACGCCCTTTACATAATACAAAATTAATCTTGGGAAAAATGAAAAGAATATAAAGTTACATGCGTGTGTTTCAACACTAACAGCTCTTGTAAGTGAATAGAGAACATCTTTTTCTTGCAGACAGACGGAGTAGGCCATGATGACGGACAGAGAGAAGAAATAGGCGAAACACACATACTACTAGTCCACTCTGTTACACGATCGTATGTTTTCCATAGCCTATGTAAATTACTGAAAAACAAGTTTCTGTCCAGAAGATGTAAAACATCATTGTCATCAAGTTGTCTTGAAGATGGGATCAAGGATGATGAAAGATATGTGTAGTCTAACAAGCAAGTACTTGCTACAGCCTGACTGTCCTGGAGTTTATCCAAAGTCTTGGGAAATAATGAGTTATAGGGTGTTCCCGTCCCTATGAAATATATTATTATTATATCAAATATCAGCCAACATGAATTATTATTACATTACAAAATACATTATAGATGGAGTTTACACAGTGAGGAGTGTCTTCATTCATTCATGGTGTTTGTCAAAAAAGAGTATGTGCCCCTGCCTTCCATGTTTCGTCATACTAAAAGTTCCAAATTGAAGTTAAACTCTCGGTATTTATTGCTGCCTCCTAAGCTTAATATAAATGAAAGTTGCTAAATAGTTTGCATTTTACAAACATTTAGTTGGCAACAGAATCACATGCATTCCAACGTTCATGAAGATTTCGATCATTTGTTGCAAAGAATTCATAGAATGTTTTTCCTAACTGTGTTGCTTGTCTGTGTGCTTGGTGGCTAAAACGTAAGTTAACTTATGGGCATCCTTTCACCTCTGCACCGAAAAAGTACTTGGTTTCTCACGCTAACCAATTTAATTGTAGAGTAAACTCAAGCACATTTGAGCCAGTTTGAGAATCAATTGAGGAAAAAAGAGGGTTTCTTGGATTTTCTGAGATTTTTCACCATACTTTGAACTGCATATTATGTACAAAGTTTTCGTTGCTTTACAAAAGAATGAGAAGAGTAGTGGAAACCTTTCACCTTATTTTCATATTTTCCCTAATTTGCCCGCTTATTTTACCGGGTAACATTCGCATTGAATTTTGTACTACAGTTTAAGTGGGAGAGTACCCCTCTTCGTCTACTATTTTTTACGTTCGAGAACAATGAAAGCTGTGTGTAGAGGTGGACGCTGGATACGAGTAGTGAGTGTTTTATTATTCACTTTCTTTCGTAATTTGCCACAATATGAATCGTCCAGCTCTCATGAATAAATTGTAAGTGACTAGGATTCCATGTGAGCTAGTGAAATATTCCTCAATTTTGCCACGATTTCCACTTACCCTTGTTTATGCTGGTCTAAAAATGAGACTGTAAAGGTTGGTAGAAAGAATGAAATAAATGTTGAGTGAGAAAGGAAATGAGATTTCGTTGAATGAATGGTATGGATAGATGCGTGCAGTTTTGTATCGGTACATTACTGTTATTATTATTATTTTATTATTATTAAAGTACTGGGTCGTGTCTGCTTTTATCTTCACTGGAAAACGCAGAGATGGAAAAACGACTCTCTTTGTTCTCCCTACCTGGCTGTCTGATTTTCGTCTGTGTGACCAATTTAATTTCTTTTTCTCCTCATCACGTTGCCGCGTTGCCATTCACTGCTATTTAGGTAGTTTTCCCTCAGTTACGCTTACCACCAGTGTACTGTATACGCTTCAGCACGTCTTTGCGTTGCTCCTGGCCGTTTCTTACCATTTCTACTTACATCTCACTGGTTTATGACGAGTGTACTTGTGAAAGGGAATGTGATTTCTGGTTTTTCTCTTGTTACAACAAATGATGTTACAAAGAAACGTGAACGTTCAATGTTTTTCCTGGATGTGTGCTTTAATACAATTTTAGTTATGAAAAATACGCGTGGGGTAGAAAAATATATAGCTCAGTCCAACAACAGCCCATATTTTTTTACATTCATTGAAGATAGGAGTATCATCAACCGTTGTATTCTACTCATAATATTTGTAGTTTCGCCAGGTCCTTTTATAATCCATTCATGCATGCATTTCTGTGAATGCGTGTGTATTTTGGCAAACAGGCGGGTAGTAAAAATGTCTCACCAACCACACGACCACCACCAAACAGAGAAAGTATGCTTCTACCCAAATGCCCAGTTTTTTCGCGATACGAGTTCTATAGAAAGCAATTACTTTGGGGAAAGGCCCAAACGAGGAAAATATCATATCATGCTTATACATGTATATATACAGACTGGTTCGACAAAACCATCCCACCATCATTATTATCACATGTGAAAAGGCATAACATAACAAAATTGAGCATCAGACGTTTATTCGTTTTGTAGCCTGGAGCATTAATGCAAAAAGGTATGTAGTATTTAGTAGCTCAAGAATAAAAAACGAAGTCGATGCAAAGGAAAGAGAAAAGCCGGAAAAATTTATATAGACACACGCGAAACGAAAAGACATTTATACACGCGTAGTTTATTACTTGGGACAAGATGCTTCTATGCTCATACGTCTTTTAAATACGTGTCCTTTAAACAGCTGAAGAATATCACATGGTGCTATAAAAAGTCGTCAACGACAGGAAAGGAAGCAGGGACACACAGAGAAGTGAACGAGACAGAAGAGGTAAGCAGGGCGCATTTTCACCATTTCTCATCTTTCCTCTGCTCTTCTGTTTCTCTCATTTCTCGTTACATTAACCCTCTTGACTCTTTTCTCCTCGCATTCTCTTCTTGTTCTTCTTGGTGATACGTTTTGCTTCTTTTGGCCTTTTGATGATCTTTGCGTACTTGCTCAACGCGTTTATTTCCTTTCCGAATTGATCTCTCGTTTTCTCCGTCTTGATTGCTGCTCTTTGTGATATGATGCTTTTTTCACTTACTCTTTCAACCAAGTAAGATGTTTGGCTATATACTGGATGGAGATTGGAATGGGAATCAGTACAGCTCAATCTTTGTTTGGTATGATGTTAATGTAAAGACTTGTACCAAGTGCGTTTACTTACACACCAGCCGCCAGTACTAATGTGTCTACATTTTTAAAAAGAAAGAAGTAGTACGTAAACAAAATGGATATTTGATGAGACTATACTTTAAACATGAGACGAAAAGACGCTGCGTAGTAGTGTTTGCTGAAGGCGTCCGTGTGAGTATGAGGTATTGCAGAATATCAAGAGTACTCGCGTTCACTCGAGACAACTCATACAGGCACAATGAAAATACTGAAAGTGCTTTGGAAAAAACTTATGAGCTGGCAGTAGTAGCAACAAGATGTGTGTCAATTAGCAGCAAAAAGTGTCAAAAGTCAATATTCATTATTTCACTGCCTTCTTCGGAAAAATGAAATGCAATTTCACCCATCAGTTCCTCGTCCTTATTCCTTCGTTTTCATTGTTTGGCATGTACAGTTGTATATACACTGCCTCGATTTCATTCTCTATTTTTCAATTTGATTTCCCAATACTTTCAGAGAAAAGCCTCTACTTTCTTCCTTTTCACAACTGAGTAACTTTTCGTTTTCAATTATCAAGGCATTTCAAAGCAATGCTTGTTAGTAGTTTATAGTATTTTAATAGAACGACTGGGAAAGAATGAACATGTGTCAATTTCATGATTGTTTATTTCAACCTGAACTCTGATAAGAAGCTCTTTTCGACATTCAAATAAAAATTGCGGGGGCGTGTGCACGCGCAAATTCGTCAATACTTCCCATCATCCGAATTATTGTTGGTAGGGCAGATATGTATGATTTGTTCAAGCAAAAATACTTGAAAAACTAATCCCAATTCGTCTCATGGACACAATCTAATCTAAATGATTAAGTGAGATGGGACAGGAAATAAAAGCTTTCTTCTTGTACAAGTAATCAAACTTCATTATTAATTTTTCCTATTACGCAATAAAAGTAAAAGTAGCTTCAACGACAATTCCGAGAACGCTAAACATCAACTTTTCCGAGCACTCTTGCCTGTAGCTGTGCTTGCAGGCGTAAAATGTTTCCTTGTATTAAAAAAATGACAACGCGTGCTAACGTATATGTATATCCTTGATGAAGGCAGTGAAGTTATAAGCACTGCAAGCAGGTGTACGTAGTATACCTAGATGTAACTCCACATAAATATCACTTGATTAAAACGCTTTCACATTTAACTTCAACCGAGCATATTTTATGTCATGTCTTGTCGCATTATGAGCTCATCCGTTTCTCACTTATCCAAAACTCGGTATCCATTTTATGTGAGAGAGAGCTCCAGTATGAATTATGAACGAAATAATAACAAGCACGCAATATCTATAAATGAATTTTCACTCCACACAGTGACATACTATATATTTACCAGTTATGATGTACATTGAGTAAGTTATAGGTACGAGTGTCATGGCTTGGTTTCGTGACCAGTGGTTTTCTTGACTCTGCCCCTAAAGGCACACCATTCCATTTACACATATACATTTATTTGTCTCCTAATTTATCTACACGTTAAAAGCAATGTATTCTTTTCTTTTCTTACTCTAGAACTTCTACCGATTTGAAAAGACACGCAAAGAAATGTAAAATATTTATTTAATATATATAACGTAGACAGAAAGATCTATATGTGCTGCAATTAAAGAAGTGTAAGTGAAATACAGAACGAAAAGGGATAACAGAAAACAGTTGGAGGCGGATCCATTTATTACTCAGTGCACAGCAGTCTAGTGGCTTGTTCATTCATAAATACTATCGCTACTATCATCACTATTAAAGCACATTATAGATTTGTGGAGAAGACTACAACATTTTTATTTTGTAGTGCTTTTAAAAGGACTCGCACCACATTATACGCAAGATCAGGATCGTTCACTCAACCAAAAAGATATTATTACCACTGCCGTCGCCACCACACCGCCAAAATGTCGCTGTAGTATTAAAATATACATAGACTTACATACACGCTGGCTTTCTCTTCTCTCTCTCCATCATCATCGTCCATGTTCTTCCAGTTTCTTTTGGCATGCAATGCATGTTATCCGGTTTTGATGCTTGGTTTGGTAAGTTTATACTTTTTCTGTTTCTCACAGAACTGTTCTTAGTAAATGGAGACTACATAATAAAATAACATGTGCATATTAGACGGAAGTTTTTTTATAAATATAGATTCTTCCATATTCTTTGGAACTAGCGAGTTGTGCAATTGAAACGGTCTCTTGTATGTATGTATTATGTGCGTTGGTGTAACAGCCTTCGTAGCAAGGAAAAGTTACATACCTACGTACTTCTAACTACAAGGCATTGACTTATGACTTATATGCTCATTCAAATACATTTAGACCCCATAATATGGAGCATACATTATAAATGGAGAAAGCCCACGTTTTAGCTCAAGTTTTTGATACGACTGAGAATAAGGAAACGAAAGTATCTTTCGTCCGTTCATTTGAAATACGCAAGAAAGAAGGAAAGGGTGGAATGTCCTCCTCTTATTCTTTACGCAGTGACAGTATTTGCTGGTAAAGAAACCTCTGACAAACGAAAATGTTTGTAACGCTGTTTTCGTATTGGTAGTAAGAAGGAAAAACGAAAACATGCATAACATTATACCATCTTGTTCTTCTTTTTCTCCTTCTTCGTTTCAACTTCAATAATAAAAAGTCAGCCATTCTGACATGTGAAACTATACGAAAACTACTTTTGCTTCAATTTTCACTAAACTCCACCAACAGAAGGAGAAAGATGAAGAAGTAGTGGGATAAGTACTCTGATGGTGCAAAAGTGTAGGACAGGAGGATCAGGAGGACTCTCGATCTCTATTCTCCAGAGAAGCACCACCATCGCCAGCAGCAGTGGTATAAAGAAGGGAAAGCAACGTGAGCATCGAACAGGAGCATGCTAGCACAAAAAGTAGGAGGAATATGTCTCCATAAAATTGTGTCTTTCCTATTTCCCCATCATCAGTATTTGACAGCAGCTGCTCCTGGAAGGATCCGATAGACTTTTCTCTTTTTCTCCAGTTAACCAAAAAAGGGAAAAATACTACCACCATGGTGCACTGACAAGTACACGGACGGGAAATGAAACTGTGTCTGAGGGAAAGCGGAGAAAGCCTCGTTGCATGGAGTTTATTCTTATGCTTATCTATAACTTGATCCTCCCCAAGAAAAAGTTTTGTGTGCTCTCTTTGGTGTTGTTGTGTGGTACATAAAATGTGATCCGCGTTTTCATTAAGCCGTGTATCATCACAACAACTATATACCTGTACTGTTCATCTTTTCAGTACAAGTTTTCTTGTATTTTCAGTTGGTCATTCGGTTGGAAAGGACGAGGAACATATTTGAGTACTCACCATTGTTCAAGGATATCTTGCTTTTTAGTATGAATCTTCTTAGAGCTGACCGAAAAATTGTGTAAGCATTAAATATTATACGCTGTTATCAACTGTGTTGGTGTAAGTTTTAGAGATACTATATAAGTATGAAATTCTTATGATTTCCATCGTATTGGAATACGAAGCTCGTCTTTTCTGACTCCTGGAGTGTGCCGGATCAAAAGCTCATTCAGCTAAAGAAAATGATTCTCCGAATAAGAGACTCCTTGCAGAGTGGGGAAACTATCATTATTTTGACCCGTTCTTGTGATTCATCTATAAATACTTATCCTTTTCCGCTGGCAAAACTCTACTGCAATGATGGCGATGACAAGCTTGTTGTTTTTGTAGAAACTTTCATATCATCGTTGAGAGTGGATGTGCGATGAAAGTAACCTGCTGTGAATCGTTCAAAGTGTCATATAACTTGGAGGAATGGGGTTTCGCAAAATTTTTTGATTTTAACTGAGAAACGTCAGTTTCATAATCAGCTTTCATAGTCAGCATCGCAATAATCGTAAGCAACGGGAATTCTTTCTTGTGATCCCTGCACAAACTTTTGGAAAGTTCCTCTGTGCTGATTCGCTGTGCCTCTTCTTACTTACGATATCTTTTGACAGCAGTTAATAACCTTTCAAAACGGAAATTCACAACTTTCATCATCATAAGCTACTCCATTATGATGATGATCAGTCCTTGCGGTGGTTGCGACCCGCATTTAGCTGCCGCGATAGTTTGCTACTTTTCATTTGTAAGTAATTACTTTTCTGGTTGTAATAATTTTGTAATCCCTATCCAATCCAATTTATACGTTAAAAAGTCTGACAAACATTGTTTAGTAGTCGTATTTTACCGCTTTATTATTTTGACATAAATTGAATACCCTTTCGTAAGCCTGTTTGACTGTGACTAAAATGATGGGTAATTAATTCCTCCTACGGTTTTTACTGGTCCATGCTGTTAGTTATCATGTAAGCTGGTTTACAGTTTGCAAAGTTATTTTAAGTTGAAATTCTCATTAAAAGTCAGCAGTACATGTGTAGGCGGTGTAGTTAGGTAAAATGTATTAGATAAGGATTTTATAATTACGCGGTACGGGGAACATTGTGCAAATCGTTATAAGCCTATGAATGAATAAATAATCTGCCATCTTTTGCTTTACAGTTTTTGGGATCATCATCGTTCTTCCTGTACTGGTATTGGCTGAGCTGCTACCGACAAGAACAAAGCAGAGAACCACTTGTCAAATCAGATTCATGTCATAATGCAGACGGGGAAAATTGCTGTTGTGCAACTACATCCACATCCTGTTGTAGTGCTGATCTGGGAGGGGTGGACAATCCAGTTGTAGTCGGATTAGAAAATGAAGGGTATCCAGCGATACTCGGTGATATGTCAGATCTTGAACCCCTGGACGACGGGGGAGGAGGCGGTTGTGGGGGAGGATTCGATGTAACAGACTCTCTTGCTGCCACTTCACCCTTAGAAGACAACGATGATGATATTTTAAATAGAATTGTTAGGACGGAAGAAGAGGACCAAGAAGAGGAAAAGCCTTGCCCCGTCTCCAATAATCCATATCTTCCAGGGAATTCAATGACTCATAGTGAGCCCGTTATTTTTATTGGTTTTGAATTTCATTGTTGAGTCATAAATCTTTCATAACACTAGTTGTCTTTAAAATAATTACTATTCACACTCCGTTTGAGATTATGCCATATAAGATATTGTCATTGTGTCTGTTAAAAAGTTGACTCCAAAATTTAGAAATCACTGCAGTATTGTGATAATAATGCTAAATTATTTATGCTCTTGTCGTACGTTTGCCAACAGATGTACTTTGGGGATTGCAAGGGATGTTCGTAAATCTGGTGGAGGCCATCATCGCAGCTATCTTTTATACAGGCATATTTGAGGTAAGATAAAAGTCTTTTCTTATTTTAGGCTAAAGATTTTGAGAGTTTGAGGTTCATACATGGACATATCGTGTACAGATTCGCTCCCCCTGCAATTGTTGTGACGCTAGGTACTTTTAAATTTATGCAAATATTTACTGTACATATCGCACTGCTTGGTTGGCATGTATTATTATACCCTTGTGTAAGTCCTGTCAACGTCGCTGCTGAAAAATCACTGAATGTTTCATAAGATTTATGAGCAGCCCTTATCATTCTCTCAACGTGTATCTTAAAGTTCACTTTGTATCCTGAAGACCGAAAGTACGTTAAATTTCGTTTTATGATCCAGAGTGTATGCAAAAGTGGAATCGAGGAGTGTGAATTTTTGTTGGGTAGAGCATGACACAAGAGTAATGTGAGGATCATTTTTCAAAATGTTCAAGCACAACAGGGGATGCTCTAAATGACATTTTTATTTCTCTTATTACCTTTTGAACCTGCCCAATAAAAAGCGGAACCGAGTCAGTACAACTCTGTTTATGCTATTTTTTCCTTTCAGAACAACCTTGTTACAACACTGACGTGGTGTGTTGGATTCTCTATCAACTTCCTGTTAGGAAATGTAACGCATACGCTTCTTCTGGTTTACTTCACCAACAGGAAAAAAATGAAGGAGCTCCGAGTACGATGGGCCTTAGAACTATTATTCAATACGGTGAAGGATCTCTACTTCCTTTGGGTGGGCCTTGCCTTGCTAGATAATATCGTTCAACAGTCGACAAAATAAACCTAGACCATGTTTGTATGACATACCTATAAAACAACGTAAATGCATTCTATTACAATCAAATCAACCCAATGAAATTAATCTAAGTCGTAAAATAGTGTAGCGTAAAATAAACTAGAAAAATATAATGGTGCTACTTGAACACGTCATACATTTCCGTTTCAAGGGTTCAACAGGGCATATTTAAATTATAGAGAAAACGCAAAATCGCAATAATAATACTGTTAATGCTATGAGTCAGGAATAATAATACTGTTTGTACATAACAGCATGATACGACAGAGTAATGAGAAAGTCAAGTGTGATGATGACTATGAAATGTCGAGATGCAATGAATTTATACAGACAGGGCGGAGAGAAACTTGCCTATAGGCATTAAAGCTCAAACTCCATTAGTCAGTCACCATGAAAAAGTAATGATGCCGTGATGACTTACTATATAAAACTTGAGCATTGGCTTGGTTGTTGGATGAAGGCCCTTTTACTTGAATGCAGTGATTCCAAATACACCGGCACACACATCATCATCATCTTCACGGTCAAATGCACATAACAGCCGTGAATTACTTGGACAGACATGTATAATATTATTATTATGGCATTACCGCTGTATTGGTCCACTCAACCAAACAATCACCAAAAACGGTTTCTTAGCTTTTATAAAGGAACCTATATATCTACAATGAAAGCATATTAGAAAGGGTGCGAGCTACCTATTCATAAAACCGACTCGCATGAAAATACAAGAAAAAGAAACAGAAGGGAAAGGAGAAAACTTACGCTTACATTTTTTCTCATTCACTTTAAGCAAATCATATACACGCTAAGGTAGGAATCAACACTGCGGTGGTATTAAG
>JAHZMV010006538.1:0-24603 GCA_027743765.1 Coecobrya sp. COE2
ATTTTATTTGATGATTTATCATGGATCTGAGCTTTCCTTTTCCTATATGTGTGTGTACCAGATCGATTTTAAACTATATAGGTATATAGAATTTACTTCGTGACGTGTTTGTCACTTATTAAGAAGTGTAAGTGATAACCTCTTGTCCTTTATTTCTCAATCTTTTTTTTTTCAAAACACTTAATTAATATGTATATAAATATTGACAAATGCATATGCTTATTCAAAATTGATTCATAAGTTATTTCTTAACTTGTCAGTAATTATTGACTTTGACACCTTTGTCCATCCATCAACAATACTGAATTATACTTATGAGCCCTATGATTTTTAGCGAAACGATTGAGTATCCAGGGCTTGAATAGGAATATGATTATGATATAGCAAAAGAATTATCGAACATTGAACTATGTTGTGGAAATGTTACTTATTTCCTGTTCCTGTTATCTTATCTTTCTACGTTGGCACTTAGTCCACTTTTCAATTATGTATGCATCCTAGGTATGATATGATGTAACGGATAACTCCAAAGCACATTCAAAGGAGCATGGCATTTCCCCCCCGGCGGTAGAAGTTTCAGTAACGATGATCATGACGCACGCCTACTTCTCTCCTGTCAACAGTCACGGTTTCCTTACTCATTAATTACCTATAAACATTACGCTCGCAGGCACCATCCATATTATGAAACTTTCTATTTCTATATTAGTCCCACTTTCTTTTGGGTCAAAATCTTCGTACCAATATTTTCTTACGTCAGTTCTTGAGATTTTTAATTTTAAAATAGCTCAAGTTTAGAATGTATGCAACTTGATGCATAAATGCATAACATATCACAAGAAACTGAATATATCCTTTATTTCCATTACTTTCTACAAAAAAGCATTAGACGTACGTATAGTTCCCTCCCGTACGGTTTTGGATAAAATGGGACACACCACAATATAGAATACTAAACTACAAAGAAACACGCCCAAAAGTAAAACATCACCACGCGATTTTCAATATTATGAGCATTTTGAAGGTTATAAAAATTGGTTTCCCTATTTTATTACAAAATCGTCATAAATGTGTGCATTTGTATTGGCGTATATAATATATAGCCGTTTTGTTATTGGCAGAAAAACAACTTACATTCCAAGTACATTAGGGAAGCCGATAACTCCAAGTTTCTTCCAGTTCCAAGCGAAATGGAGCACTACCGATTGATTTTATCATTACTACAAAAAAAACTGGATAGCCGTTGATTTTACAACGAGGGAAGGGTGCAGTGTACATGTGGTAGTTTGGGTAAAGAAACAATCAAGTACAAATTTTGACGTTATATCTATCACTCATTAAAATTAGATTAAACCCCTCATTAAAAGTTTGTCTTTTTTGAATTTGAGTTTCTCAAATTATTATTACAACATTTACAAAGTCATTCATACAACATTTTAGCATTTATTCCACTTATATGTATGTATGTACTTCGTCATTTTCTGAAAGTAGACTTGAACTAATTCAACAAGAGTAATTTCCTTGAAATCAGTACTCAAAGTATTGCGGATTATTATTATTATTATTATTTTGGTATATTATCATTATACGATGTCGTTGATGTCACTTTATATATTGAAATTCTACTGTCATCGTAAGTTGAGATCGATTGAGAATACATCAAGTCAGCACTTTTACATAACTCTATACTGTTGTAGCTATTTACTGGTTCTACAAGTCGGATAGTCGGATACTGGCAAAATTGGAAGCATTAAGACGAGGGAGTCAATTGGCAATATAACAATTCAGACGAGTGGCCGCTCTTGAAAATATTACGGAGATGGACAGAGCATGATTGCATTTTAATTAAAGTTTCACCGCTGACATTTCCAATTCCAAGTTGGTTATTTTTATATGCATGCATGGTGATTGGTCTGAGAAACTTTTTGTTTAATATTTAGCTACCCCATATATACACAAATGCGTATAATGAGTAGTTACAGCAAAACATGGTGGAATACTTAATGCTGCTTTCTTTTCATAACTTGTTTGTTTGTCTCCGCCCTCCTTCATAAATGTTTTTACATGAGTTGTACCGATGTCCGATTGTAGTTATGACCACTAAACCCGTCGTCTGATATTGCTCCTATTGACATGGTAGGGGTCCGACGAGAAGAACTAGGACTTTTGATAGACAACTGCTTAATAGAGAGAGCGTTCTTTTTGTTAAAAATTTTGCCTTTTCTTCGCTTTTTGCCAGAGTCTCGGTTGGGAAGAAACTTTTTCCTGAGCTTCTTTCTCACCACAGGCGGTGGTTGTCCGTTGTGAACACCACCGTTGCGCTCTTTAAATCTTCGTGAGCCTTCTTCATCATCACTTCCCGTTTCTTCATCTTTCTTATTGCGCCTATTTGAACCTATTAGTCCGACCCGATAGAACAAGTACGTGAAGACACCGGAGGCAACCACAAGGGGTATAAATGAGTAAAAAATATGTCTCACAGCGGCAGCTTTGTCAATTGTCGTTACAACAGTACTTGCATTAAATTTACTAATATAACAAGGGAACACTGGACCACCTACGTTACCGTACTTTTTAAGGAACTCAGTACACCTTATCTCTGACGGATATACGCAACCTTTAATATTAGGAAGAAGTGCACCGATTCCCAGTAGGCTTAAGTTTGCATTTAGTTCGTTGGGGTAGCCTCCTTCACTCCAACTGTCAATCTCTAGGTTTTGACGAATTTGATTCATCATCGACAATAAATTGGCATCAAGGTCACGAACAAATGTATTATTGTATTCATACACTTGAAGGTCATGATCCGGAGGAAGAATCCAATTAGGACTTTCCCCGTGGTCCGGCTCCAGTTCCAAGTGATGCTGCTCATCGTATTGAAGCGCCCCGCTTTTCCTGCTGCGTAATGGAGTAGTTGTTACTCCTCCTCCCTCCGATGGTGTTGAGGAGGAGGGTGATGTTGGTAATAACGTTGGTATCGTGTCATTAGCACTTCCGCCGAGAATCGACTCAATAATGTCTGCGCTGATTTCATCGTCATCAGTCACAGCATGGTCGACCCTCGGCTGGTGTTTCAGTCCTTCGGCTCCTTTCCCATCCAGTCGAATAGTATTAGGACTATTTACATGATTGGCACTGGCACGTGATCTGTGAAATGCGTCTAAATCCTCTGCGGTCCCTTTCACATACACCACCACTACATGATAACATGCGTACACTTCCGCCGTACACCCCTCACGACAGGACGTCCATGTACAGTTCGAAAGACCCCGCAGGAATTGATGGTAAACTGTCTGACACATCCCCACGTCATAGGAACTCACGAGGGTATCAATGCTAGGATCTAGCATCATTGGACACATTACAACTACCCCCAGTATACTCACAGCAGCCAAAGCGCTACATAACTGGACCTCACAATTTGCTAATAACCAAGCGCACACTTTACGTCCGCCCATTACACTTCACTTTTTGGGGTATTGATACACACCAACAGGATCTCGACGACGTCGATGATGACAGCGAAGAAAGAGTAGGAGCTGTTCAACAATACATTGCTGACCCAGTGGCAAATTGCTTTCATCTTGATGCAAGTACTTATACATTAGTGCTTTAATTAAATTTTCCTCGTCTTTTATTGCCACAAAATGGGACTGACTTGGAAAAGAAGCCGATGATGTAAAGGAGTCACCCAACCCAGCAGCTTTCTCCGGCTTTTATTACCTAATAATTCTTATTACTATTTTACTAGTGTTCTTGGTCTTTAATTGAGCTACTTGTAAACTTGCCCATAAACTGTCATGTTTGGAAGTGAAACACAACAATAATTACAAGTTGACTGGAAATCCACCACCACGCGACAGAATGAAGTGATGATAGCAGCAGCAACGACATACGATTCATGATGAGTCGCTGTCTCGCTAAACAAGATGCTTTTGTGGCAGCTGCGTCTTGATAGTAGAATGTATATACCTATCGGGATATTTCACCATTGTATCCCAATCAGTCAACTCCCAAGGCTTCATGATGTTGCTCGACATGATTTTCCTTTTCTCTGTCCATTTTTTCATCCTACATGTTCCCTTGTTTTTTATTACGACATATTGTTACTTTGATATCGTATGACTTATTTAGTTTTCTTTTTTGGGAGAATACAATAATGCATAGTATTATGTCCTATTTTTATGACGAAACTAAGGAGAGAGGAATCGCACCCGGAAAGTAAATGATACTTGCATTTGTGGTGGTAGTGTTCTTTCTCTCGTGTATTGTATGAAGATGTTGATGAGGATGATGCCTAGGACAATATTGTTTTCCCGAGCAGCGAAGCCAACAAAGTCACTAGCTTTTCATTCACAATGATATACACACACGCGGGACAAGAGAGAGAGAGTGAAACGAAAATAAAGTATATTACACGATGAGACGAATAAGGCGAGCGATGAAAATGTTGACATGTTATGGTCCACTTTGATACGGAATATTGTAATATATGTATGTAGAATTGATGTGGTACACTTTTTTATGTGCAGTTGTCGCTCTAGCCGAGTCTGAGGATGATGATGATGACGGTGATGGTTGATGATTCTCCCTGTCGGTACAGTTTTATTATTATTACGATTAGTATTACAATCGCAACCATGTAGCATGTAGCACCATCACCAAAAATATGACAGGACGCGAGAGAGAGAAAGGAAAACAGTGGCTGCTTCCTCCTGTCTTGTTACTCTGTTTTGCTGGTACAACTTTTACAACTTTTTAAGCTTTCATTCAACAGCAGCAGTATTATTATGCATTAGTAGAGAGCCTTAGTAGTCTTTGTCCACACACAAATGCCATGGCTTGGCTTGCTGGCTATATTATATTTTGCATGTGTCCACAAATTTGTATGAATGTTGAAATTGCAGAAGAAAAACTGCCAAGAGGTAATATCAGTAGCAGCAAAAGAACGCATGCATGTGTAGATCCCATCTGTTGACTAGTTTATGGCAGATGTCTACTTGTCACAATGAGAAAAGAAGGAAAAACGCCCGTCGTAGATTTAATAAGAAAATTACTCCTTCTCTTTCTCTCTCTACATAAACATAAACACGAATTTGCATCCATGTACAACCATCATCATCATAGTGTACTATTTATCCTTAGAGTAATTTTACAATAAGAGATCATGTCTCACTAAAATTCACGTATTATCATATAAGATGTACATCAAAGTCTCGGGGGAAAATCACCGTGCTTTTATCCATGCACACATATAATATGCATTGAATGATGTAATGACGCGTCTGTATAGTATCGTTTCTACCTATCTTTGTAAAAGTTGTTTGCAAATTGTTCCACAACTGATGAGGCCAACACGGAAGGAAGGACACAGCAGACGGTAGAGATGTACGTACGTAATAATGAATGCAGCGTACTTTCACCAGAATATTCCATTTTTATGTACATATCTTCATTTTTACATATAGCAGACGTCAACATTTTCTCTATGCGAATACAGAGACCACTTAGTAGCTATATGCTGCTGTGTTCGTGTAGTAGTACATTATTATAGGCAATTCGTCTCAATTTATCGACTTTTTTCTCATTCAATTACATCCAGTAAGAAGTAAAAGTAAGAAGGACACATATATAATATATCACACTTAAGTTGATTAAATGAAAAGCCCTTCAATACTGCCGAACTTTATGAACGTATGTATCACACTGAGTCCGTCTACTCTTGTCAATTTACTTTGCCGTATCCTTCTCCCATTTCCCAATCTCTGTTGTTGTCCATGACGAAAGGCGCACTCACTCATCCAAATAAGACCAGTTGGAACTAACCATTAATGACAAGCCTTTTATTGACAGTGGTCTTATGCCATCACTTTGAAAACCCAGAAAAAAACATTATATTTATGATGAAGTTATAATGTTGTAGCTACAGTGGTTTATCCTAAACAATAAAAAAACTCCATTTCATACAAGTCCGACAAAAGCACTACGTCACAAGTACGGTTGATTTGTGGTAAAGTTAATGGATTACACTATATTTGAATAGTTAATGACTCTGACTAAAATATGAAGAAATGGAGATTATAATGCGACAAAAATTTGTCGATTACACTGCACTCACAGAATCAAGTAGATTTGGTTCATATGTAGTTATCAAGCACGAGTACACACCATCTGCTCAGATTAAAAAGACAAAAGAACACACGTCCCCGGTCGTGATTTTTATCCTATTGCTTAATAGCACTGGAAATGCTCTCTTGTCTCTTACACTCATTCAAAGTTGGCAATTTGTATGAAAATGCATGAGCACAACTAGCACAAACTCACTTTCTCCTTTTTCTTGGTCTGTAAAATGTACACCTAAATGGAATCCTTTGTCGATGATACTGATGCTGCAAACGAAGGCGATGGTGGCGGTGACAAGGAAAAGTAGTAAAACCGTTGTAGTACAAGATGAATGTTACACCACAAGGCAGCGAGGGATAAATGTAAAAACTTGGGAATATCGGACTGTGACTATGAGAGATGGTGGTGTTCCTGCTCCTTCCCAGAGCTATTCACGGAAACTCTCTGAGGGATGCATCTATAACCACCAAGACTCATGGCAAAGGTCCCACACGAGCAATGATGACCATGATACACAAGAGTTCAGATTTGGTACAAACCACTATACTCTCTCGCTGCTTGACTTTCTCTCGCTCATGTGGCCATCCGAAAGAAAGAAAGCTTTTCGCAAACACCACGTAACGAGTAACGGGCTTGTGTGGAGGTAAACCGCCTTCGCCTTATTACCACTTCAGCTTATTATGCTGACTATAGAGCTATTCTCCACAGTAAAACACTTAACCTTTTCTTTTTTTCTATCTTATTAACACCACATTAATGTGAGAAGCCGGCTCAATTCTTTTTCAATAATATGCTATACATAACTGTTAATGACAGGATTTACAAAAGCTTTCTTTCACTTTCAAATATAGTATAATTTATACAGATAAGTAGTACGAATATAGGTAGTAGTATAGCACCACAGTTTATCACATAAGTTTCTTTAAGAAATCGTCACCCACTTAGGAACTGTAATGCCTATTGTAATTAATTCCCAATTTTCAGTGCCATATCAATCCTTTTGCATGCCTCGATAGTTTGACATTTCACATATGTAGGGTGGCTGCCAAGAAGTTATTCCATTATAGTTTACTCTTAGAAAGCCCCGATTTTATCAAAGGGCCCTTCATCAAATAAATAGCAAAGTAATGCGATAACCGCTTCTCATGTTTTTAGTGGCGACTCTTCTCCTCTCTCTACACGAGTCGTAGTAGTGGTGCTATAGTAGGAACAAGAGGAGGAGGAATAAAGTATCCCCCACAGCAAAAAGTTTTCTGCTGCCACATAGGATGGGCAGACTCATAATTCATCATCATAAGGTAAACTCTAATCCTCTTCTGGAGGAAAGAGCAAACTCTTTCTGGAGAAACTTGTATTTACAGGAAGAAATGATGGCTTTCTTGAAAGAAAGAGGAACCTCCTCCACCACGACACACACACATATACACAAACGTGTAAATCGACTATATGAACCAAAATCACCCCACCACCTTGCTTCTTGTCAGTTTTTTATGCTTCTTCTCCGGTCCGTGAGTCAAATTCAAACTAATGCAATATATTTGGGTATTTATGCATAATGGTAGCAAAAACACTACACACATCAACTCATCTCTCACGACATGATACATAAAAACGAAGGATATTTATGCTGATCTTGTTACCGCAAAACATAAATTCTATTATAATAACCGTTTATTATGGGATAGTTGAATTGCTCTGGTGGTTTGTCCGTGGTGATGGTAGTAGTAGTAGTAGTAGTTAGTAGTAGTAGTAGCGGTGGGCACGGCACGAGCACACCAAGCTATATAAACAGGCTTAATGTATTTGCATAAACCTGTTAGCCAGCTGGTATAAAATAATTCTCTCTTTCTATCCGAAAATTTCTCCCAAAGCCCCAGTAATGGTCATGAGAACAAGTTTTTCGCTTCCGCTGTTGCGGCTCCACGTTTTTTATGCACTAAAGCCTCAGATATCCCCTCAAGACAAGGCAAGCAAGGATAACAGTAGTAGTCTGGTAGGCAAAGATGAAAAATCGTTTGGGCTCTTCCAGAATGTGAAAAATTTTTCTTTTCACTTTGTTTGCTTGCGTCTTCACCTCATCATACAAAATAGAATATCGACACTATATAATACGACGATTATTATTCTGCACTTGCTTCTTCCCTGCTACGATTTATCCTGAGTATGTTTGCAAATACTGTACGCGAATGATGAATCAAATTGAAATTTTATCGCCCATATAAATGTTTTACGTGCTGTAAGCAGGCACCTCGAAAAACTTTTAACTTTCTGCAGACTGACTCTGTTACACAAAATAAATATATATATATGATTTTTATCCTCTGTGTGTAAAGTATAATAAATATTTCATATATGATGACGTTGTTTGTTGAATCTCTTGAGTTAATCAGGTACCACGTTATGTTTGATGGGCTATTAACTGTCACTTATTGTTGATTTTCCCCCACAACAGACTGGAATAATTGGGCTAAAAATACGGATGATTTCATTTTAGCCGGGTCAATATCGCTTATTTATTTCACTGTAAAACGCAGTACGTGATTATGAGCTTCTGTGCTCAGGTAGGAAACGGTGTCCTGCTAAAAAATATGGGACTCCGCACCTGTGTACATCTCCCATTACACTACATTAGGATATGACAGAGTAAAACCACAACATCGAATCTCATACAGGCCATAAGGCAGACTGTCCTTGTCCCCTATGTAAAAAATGCTGTGAATAAATAAAGCGAGTGTGTTGTGGAAGAAATGAAATACAATCATATACATACGTAGAATTGTTTATGGGGTATTATGCTTTTGGTGAAATCGTGTCACTGCCAGTGAAAATATTGAGGTCCCTCAGCTTTAGCTCAATTTTTTTCCCTTGTCCATACTGTTTATACATTATTATTATGTGTATATGAATTTACTGCATGTGAAGTTATTGTCGAGAATATCAAAAGGTTGTGCGTTTCGGGCTCTACATATGCAGGTCACCATTTTATACTTTTTTCCGTATTGGGTTACACCACTTTACATTACTTTCCCTTGCTATTTTATGTGTACATTGCTACTTTCTACATTGACAGGGGTGCTACTGCTGCTGCTGACGACGGTGACGAAGCAATCACGCTTAAGTTAGGATTTTCTCCGTAAAACAACCGTGTCCTGTGAAAATTTGAAAGAGGAACAACTACATACGTTCTTGCTCTATACCTACAGCAAACAAAGCGACGAAAATTATGCTTTCGACTGGAAGGGTATATATATGTATGTATGCACAGGTAAGGACACGATTCGTTATACAACCATGTAGAAAAATGCACAAAGGAAGAAAACAAAGTATTATTGCGCTTTGTTCTTTTTTCCTCACTGCTGCGAGTTGGCTCACCTTTAGTATAAGTACTCCCACTAAAACGGTTTAGATAATGCAATGTACCTTTCACTAAACCTTTTTGATTCCTTTTCTTTTTCTTTGTCGAGCCAATGTGCACCATACCTGTTTGCCTTTCTGCTCAACATAATAATACCCTGTTTTCTCATTTTCCATATTCTTGTCGTTACTGTTGTTTGATTTTCCTACTTTTCACTGCTGCCCTGCCACCACCACAACGACACTGCTAAAGGCTTAAATTGAAGAAACAAAATAATCTAGACTGTAACCCAGTTATTGACGACGACGACAACGCTGAGTGAGTGAGTACTTTTCACATTACATTCATGCTCACAAAAAAGTGTGCAACAACACAACACCATGATGTCGTGGTTTTCTTATAGCCTCAAATGAAAATGTGACGACCGTCACACACACAAAAAAACTCTATTTTCACGCTGTGTACTAACAAACGCTCAATTTTAATACTCCGTGGCAAACAATTTTCATGGTACCAAAAAGCGGAGCTAAAAAGCCTTAGTCAAGCATACAAGCATGTAACATAAGTAGTAATAATAAGTAGTAAAGGAGAAGTAACAAAATATTGTTTAGTTTTTAAGACGAATTGTATGTATGAAAAATATATGAATGTTTGAGTTAGCATGAATATCGGAATTGAAAGACCCAATAGGGCAAAACAATTGAACCACTTTGGCCTTTGGCAGGAGCAGGTAAGAAATTGAGGAACACTTTGTGTTGTATTTGTATACTCTCTCACAACGCATAATCTACATACACGTATGTTGCTATTGAGTGTAAGTTTACCGGAAGAAATATGCAAAAGTTATGTACACACAAATTTACAAGTCTTATTACACCAGCTTATCGTATGCAAAACCGACGACGGTCTCTAAATGTGATCCGTCCTCTTTTCTTCCTGATTGCTTGCAACGATATGCATCTGGAAGGAAGTAGGGCTCCAGCAGGTTTCCTAGTTTCTTTTTCTCATTTTTATTCTGCAGTGAAATAAATTCTATGGCAGGCCAATTCCATTTTAGCTGTTCAATCTTATTATTATTCTTCGGTGATGACGAATTTTAAACATACTTTATAGTGTCTGCGGTACGACAAGCAATCAATAGACCACAAATAATTCTAAAGTGAAGTAGGCATGATGTAACAGTTTCCACCCTATGTAAAATCTGTGTTGGTTTGTACAAATCTAAAAAAATTGGGGAGAGAAACATATCCATGTTGTCTTATCATATGCCCATTTCTTTATTCATACGAGTCCTTACAAGAAAAAGTCTTTCAATTGTTTAGATATCTGCTGCAACTGCTAGGCCATTTATATTAAGGTTGTTTGAAACCGCCTACCAAAATGCCAAACCCATCAGGTTAAATCAAGTGAATTAAGAGAACATAGCAATTTAGCATAGCGGTCGTGCTTCTATTTAGATTCCCTGCTTTGAGACCTGACTTTCCAATTTACCAATCTCACAACCACTGGAGAGGGAATACCACCACTACTACTGGTGGCATGTCAATTCAAGTTTTCCATATGCCTGGAAGCTTCAATCAGCAGAATTTTACAAGAACAGGAGAATTTGGGAGAAAAGTGGGATTCAAGGAGAAAAGAAAAGTGCTCCGTTTCCTTGATGTGTACACACACATCTGCATACATAGTTTCTTCAATGCATGTTTGGTCGTTTGAACCATCACAAGAGAGAAAGCATTACTAGCAAAATGCTACGAACGCACCCATTTCTTCTCTGTGAGTTTCAGCCGCACTTACATACCTACGACCTGCTACGGAACCCAGTCAAATGCAATGCCATAGATTATTATTATTATTACCTTCATTACCACCATAACACCAAACAAGCATGATGTTTCCACCCACTGCCAATATAATCATATGATTCTCTTGAACATTGACACGCAGAGATATGTAAAATACTTATTAGTAAAGCTTGATGCATGATTTATTGTAGGCTTCAAGTTGAAGTCGATGCTCGATTATCGACAAACATGGACGGAAGCGCATACATATATTATACAAATGAGGATTTCAATGGTGAAGCAAGATACTTTTACATGGCTGGTGTCAGTCCACTATAATAAATACCCACCTTATGTATCTACCCACCTTGTATATATATTGCTAGAATACCCTCCTTTTATATTGTCGACTGTAATAGCTGCTTTCATTAGGTGCATTGGACAGCTCAAAGGGCATGAAATACAAGCAGGAAACTGTCAAAGTTAGGCACATGTCGAATCTAATAATGTATCACGTATCGTCTGTTGCCCTTGGGGCATTGCAAGACATGTACTTTCTCCAATTATAGCACAAATTAAGATGCTGTCCATTAGAGAAAGATAAAAGAAAGAGTTTGGGTGAAATTCAATGCAACAGCCAGATTTCTAAATAGCGTCTAGTTTTAAGCAAACAAATTACACAAGTGGATATGTGTATTTTGTAAGAAATCTATTGAGTAAAAGTAAAGTCCTATTAAGATCGTTTGCCTTTGTAGTAGAGTGAAAATGTTTCTTGACACATTCACATTCAAAGCAACACACCACACTTTCCAGGAGTCCAGAAGATTCAATAATTCGTGCTTCCGTAGTGTTTTTTGCAGATTGATATTTTTGGCTCACAACAGACTGCCGTCCAAATTATTTGAGGAGAAAGCAAAGCGTGCAGGCAGGATACACGTGAAAAAATTTCCGACAGAAAAATATGATCTTAGAAAAATAATGGTTTATCAAATCATTTTTCCTTTCCCAACACGCTTCAATAAACTGTACTTCAGTATGTTTTTTTTGCAAATCATTAAGAAACAGAAAACAGTATTCACTGATCATCAACCCAATTTCCTCTGAGGAAGTTTACAAAATTGAAAGGGTACAAAGATCTTAAGGTAGCATCTTTATAATCATCAATCTCTGTAACAGAATTATATTAGCATAAATTGTATGAAATAAAGCTGGATAATACTATTATGATTTCCTGCGATAACAATTATTCTCGTTGACCTATATAATACACAGAATACAATACCCATACAATATTTTCTTCTGCACAGCCTTATAGCACCAGGGGGTTTAGAAAAACAAAAGATACACAGGAAATAGAGTAAGCCAACGCGGAAGAAGGAGTCCAGTGTGTGATAGGATATAATATTTGATATTTTTGAGAACTTTATGTGAAGGTGATCAATTAGAGTAACACGTATGAAATACTTTTTTATGAAACGAAGGATTTAATGCAAACCTACGTCTTTATGTTCTGTTCCACAAAATGCACCGGGAACAAATATGCTTTTCCCAAAATTATGACCTTTGATTTGCATGCATACTTAGATGTCATAAATTCATCCATTGAGCTAAATGTTCTATCATCAGTAGGGATTTATCAGCAAATCAATGCAAGGTTACGACTTTTTCTCTACCAATAAATGAACGTTATAGTTTGTAGCCATCCCTAACCAAAGAATATATTGTTGAGGAATATAATGTCCTATATACAGTTGCACACTGCAAGTAGGTAAGTATGTATACATTTCTGATAGTTTACGAAAAATAACATCTCTGATTTTGCAATAGTATCCTTTGTAACAGGGCTAATCCATTAGCATTATTAATTCACCGTTGTTGCAATCACAAAAATGTCACAAAACAAAAGTACGCATTGTTCTACTCAGCTTGCTGATCCAATCTCGGTAGCAGGAGTCAATACGCTAGAAATTGGAATGCAACAACACCAATTCTCTTAAACATATCATTGTACTACGCCAATGCTTTACCGATACTTCATATTATGTATACCCTAAGAAAATTATTGACAGAGTAATACACAAAATACTGGAATTCTCCGGTTTTGTAGCACTGACCCAACTTGTGAGGTATGGTATCTACTCCGAAACTCAGATGCAGACAAATCGCTCACTGCAAAAATCATGGCAAGAACTGAACATTGTTATTACAAACTCCACCCACGACATGGATTTGGGCTATGAGAAAAATTTTGCTTTTTATAATGTATTATTTAGAAACGAGATCGAGTATATATCAAATGCATAAAAATGGAAATACATAGAAACATAGGACCTAAAGAGGTATGTCTCTTGGTTTAACCTTCCATCAATTTAGCATCATACATAAATTAATGGATTTCTCGTGTATAGTATGACTACAATGAAGTCCAATTACATGTCAACTGAAGTGTGAAGTGAATACTTTAGACAAGGTCAGGTATGTAGTTGGAAAGTAAACGTTTACTTTTGATAGATTCATTTGTACTTTGGTTGGCTCAGCCACTGGGTTGCTAATTGAATTATTACAGCATTGATAAACACATGTAACATTTCTAAATGGGAAAGTCATTTTCACTTCTTTACCTTCTTTTGTTTACTTAAGAACCTCTTCTACAGTATATCAATACATAATCTTGGTGACTCTTCAAACAAACCTTCGTAATTGTTCTTTCAAAGATGATTAACTCTGAATGCAAAACAAAATGGGGCAGTATGAAACACGTGGACCAGTCTTTGTATTAATAGCGAGAAATAATCAGTGTTAATAGGAAGAGAAAGAAGATAATGTTCAACGATTAAAAGAATACCTTCAAACACTTTGAGTTTGCATTTTGTAACACATTTCGTCATATTATTTCTTATATTATGGATACATTCGTTCATTCAAAAACTTCTGTTGGAATTAGAATATTTACCTTTATAAGAATCTTCACGATTTTTATGCCAGTTCAGAACGGGCATATGATTTCTACTTTACGAGAATGCATGAAAGCTGACGATAATCAACAAGCTATAACGACAAAACCGGAGAGCAAGAGGAAACGAGCTGGTAAAATGGGTCAAGTATTGCTCTCAAGTGAAATCCATTAGGATAACAACATGCAAAATACACAAGAGGATCAATGGATGGAACTTCGCCTTGTGATATCATGAGAATATAATCGGAGACAACCTAATAATTAATTTAGTTACCGTCTTGTATGGTAGTACGATGGAAGGATATGTATGTAGTTCTTGTGGTAGTAGTGCATACTATACCAATGTTATTGTCATCTTTAATTTACGTCGATTAAAAAACCTTGCGTATAATGATAATTTCAAAAAGTAAACGATATGATTTTACCGATGTCATCGACCTTGTAATCACAACTATATAATGTATATTTAAGTGACCTCCTCGGTTGTTTACTTGTTTTTTATTGAAGGGGACTGGCAAAAGATCGTCTCTAGTAATAAGCATATATTCCAAACCACCAGAGGTAATCCTTTGGTAGTAATCAAACACTGTACATTTCGTTAGTAATATTATTACGAAGGCGGGTAGGCATAATTTAGTTTGCGTACATTTTCTTGGGTCTGTCAGGAGTTGAAGCTTCCTTGCTAGCATGTTACCGGCGCATGTTACCATGTTGTTCATTTTCTTTGGTAGTTTGATTTTCCATGTTAGGAACATTTTAAATGTCAGCCCCAATACATCATATATAAGTAATGATAACCGCAATTAATGTCATTTTCATATAGATATGCAGCTTTGAAAGCTCTATAATGGTTCCTCACTATGCCTTGCTGTCAATGCATTCACGCGACGTGAGGTCAACAAAACAACACGCGAAAGTGTGTAATTGATGCGTCCCCAAATACAACCAAAGTTGACAGTAAAAAAGTGATTGATCAACGATATTGATTATAACTGTGAGAAATCCAGGGTTCTAGGCTTTTATCTTTCAATTTAAACGGATATTAAAAAGCAATAAGCTAATTTTCTGATCAAATGTCAAGAAAATCCAATGCCACTGCCACAAAGCTGCTTACAAAAAAGCAAAATAAATTTTTACATCGTAAAAACAATGTAGCCCAGCAGCAGTACAATGGTACCTTGTAGGGGAGACCAAAATGAAGTAAATCAAAACGCTCATGTTCATTCAATATGCCCATTCATTAAAGTTCCATTGGTGATTGGAGGGGAGTGAACGTTAACATGCAATGTAAAGTACAATGCATTGTGTATTGCTTTGAATTCTTTACATCAGTTGCACTCTTATAAAAGCAGATTGCATTATGCTTTGATACACGTATTTTTTTCTGCCAACTAATCATTCATTGTTGAAAGCCCTTGAAAGTGAAATATGTGACATCTATTCACATGCCAGATTGACTGAATAAAAGAGCACAATATAAATGCAATTCTGACAAATTACATTAGACCGTGATCAATAGAAAACGGCCTTAAAAGAAAAGAGTATGGTACCTGTTTGTTGGCAGTGAAACTCAATATCGAAGGTCTTTAAAGTAAATGTGCCATAAAGGGGTACATTCTGGAGCCCCTTGAAGCCATTTCTCCCAGGGGATGCAAAGTGTAGACTTGATCAATGAATAAGAAGTTAACCTTTGTGGGATAGGTTGATCGAGCCATAGTTTACGGTAGTGGCCAATTTATTTATTGTAGCAATGAAATGAAGTGAATAATAGCACAAGGTATGTAGAGTGCCCGGAACAAACCAACAGACAGATAGGATGAAATTATGAAGTAGTGTCATTAGCTGGGGTGATATAGCTATTCTAGTTAATAATGCATATCGCATTTTTCCTTTCTTGATAATATATCGCAGCTTGTATCCAAGAAATGTTATGCATTTCTCTTTCTAGCTGACTAAACAATAGTGTCCCAAACAAACAAAACTGCTTCTACTTCCTGTTGCCAATAATCTTGCATATGCACATACATTCCACGATATTCCTTAGGTTTATTTGTGACATGAATCTCAAATAATATCTTTCCGATTCATATAAAAATACAAGATGAAGTGTAATGTCTATAGACCAGAGACATAAACCGTATATCAGTCTTAATAATATAATTAATGCGTCAATGATAGGTAAAAACCAAAATCATGATTTTATGCGCAGTGTGCCTAGTTGAGTCGCAACTGATTGTCGTACAGTTTGCTGACCTTATAAGAAAACGAGAAAACTCTCAACAAAGTGCTACTGAAAATATATATTCTCATAAATAAATTGTCCCATTTGTTTTGACCAATTTTACTATCATTCGGAATCGTATCTGTTTCTTCTAACCGAGAGTTGTAAGATACACTGACAAACAAACCAAAAATGATATAAGGACTGAAAATATTCTCAACGATGTAATAAAAGTTAGTGAAATGGTGGCTGCCAGTTAGTTCCAATGAGTTCCAAGACCATCGTCCTTCATGCTGACCATTTGAGTCAAATAGTGAAAATCATTTATTTTTCTCCATTCCATTTCTATCATGATCGAATCTTGCTCCTAGATCAAATCAGAACCTGTCAATAATACTGCTACTGAAGTAAATGGGCGTGATAATTCCATTGACTTCATGCCAGGGAAAACAAAGCGTGCCTATCTTTCACCTGCCTATTCACAAACCACCGTTACATGTTTTTATGCGCTTTCCTTTTTTACACTTTACACGTAATGGTAGTAGATGCCGGTACATACATTGAACAAAAATATATCGGACCCCATGCTCCACTTGTGTTGGATCTTGACTTTTTCTGTTTCCAACTGATACCCTTACCCTACTTTCTTGGGGAACATGAAAAAAGTGCTATGAATATTGCCAAAAACTGCATTTCTTTTGCCAGCACTCAAGAAAGGCAATGGACATGAATGAAAACGAATTACCAACTGTGTCCTGTTTTCAAATTGCTACACTTCTCATTTAAAGGTTCAAAGAATATAGCTAGGTATACAAAACGTGAATACTTTATGGAAATAGCATTATTGTATGTCTGTCTACACGTCCCCATCAGTTTCTTAATGAGAGGTTAGCAGTTTTTCAATTCTGTTTTCGAACTATGGGTTCTGAGAACTGGCTAGTTTAACTGACTCATCTAAAACTGCTATTTCTACTATTTCAATCCCCAACTTTCGTTACTTTTTTATATTTCGCTTATATGATTTATTCTTGTAAAATCCGCTGGATTTTTCTCCTTCATAAAGGTTCCCTGTTTCCAGAGATTCTATTGAAAGCACTTTTACAATGGACGGACCTACATGATTACGATTACAACAAATTTCCACATGACAATCTCATCATTCTCACGCATAAAATGTAGGTACACATTATCCTAATGCCGATAACAGCGTTTTACAAGGAACGAGTAACACATTCACCTACATTACTTTTTGGCACCGAGGATGTCTGATGGAAATAAATGTCTAATAGAAAGAACTCTTCGATGAAGAGTGATAAAGCCATTTTCAAGATGAGACGAGTATGTAAAACAATCTAACTTCGGTTTCACTGATAAGATTTCTTTCATAGGGTTGTTTTGTAGGGTCTGGGACCTTAAACCTTACAAGTAATATATTTTAAGGTTAAAAATGTTTAAAAAATTCAGATTTTGAAACAATTCTATTCAACGGTAAGCTTCATGTTTTTAAGAGTTTACTCTCGGTAATATTTTTTGAATATTGGCAGCAGCATGACAAAACTAAATGTTGATACTGTGGCATGTTCGCAAATATATAAATTCTGTTCCAAGTTCCGCAAATTTTTATTAGTATTTTAATCGACATTAAAATTGCATGCCGTTATGTACCAATGTACCACAGTTACGTAATATAATGAAAAATGAAATATTAGAAAATATGAAGTCGCACGCTGCGAAATTCTAAATAATACGAATAAGTCATATCCAACTGGCGAGAATTGATGAAACATTGCAAATTACCGTTCTTAGGCGGTATACTGGTCCTCTCATAAATCAAGTATTTCCATTTTTCATAGAAATTATTCCACAGCTTTATTTCCGTTTTCTCATACAGAAAAAATGTGTTACAACATGCAATAGGCGGGTAAGTGCGCTTGTGCAAATAATACCAGTACCGTATTAAAAAAGTCCATGCGTCTGTGGATCGTACGAAACGTAACATTTTGTATTTTATTTATGATCGTGTTGTATTCATTGCCGAATATGAAATAGACTAAACAAATGACCAATATTGAATTTTGTTCTCACTCTCCGATTTAATACTTCATGATGATAGTCATAAATAACTAAAAAGCTGTTAGAATCTGAAAAAAAATGGTTTTGGGAGATTAACGTCAATAGTCTAACCTAACATGTAACATGCAATTGCAGACAAACATGGAAATTGCATGTGAAATGGAACCATCAGCAAAAAGCTTTTTGCAAAAGCAAAAGTCAGTACCAGTTTGATTTCGTTTCATTATGATGAAGGCTGAATGTAAAAGCTATTGAAATGAAGTTGGACAAAAAAGTAGTGAACATAACGCCTAAAATAGTAAAAAATGCACCCACACTGTGCGACCTTGTAGAAAAACGTAATATAACAAGGAGGCACACTAAAAGCTTAAAGTTCCTTATCAGAAAAATTGCGAATGTTGTAGAAAGATGGGCTTTCCCAACTGACAGTATAATACACCTACAACCTATTTGGTATGACTGATTTTCTCAATTAGCCAGCGGATCTAGAAAATAATGGGGAAAATGAGTTCTAAAAAAATGTAGTACTTACCCGCGATCGTACAATGGACAATATGGCAACGTTAAACTTCTAAGGAAAGTCCACACATCACAGAATGACCAATCCAACATTGGTGCTATACGCATTATCTGCGGCCAGCTCGTATCAGTCATCTATTTAACAGAACAATAATAAAAATGACCTTTACTACCCGAGTTCATGTAACCCAGATTAACGTACTGTACTATATGTAAAAAGTATTTTCATATGCAAACGGATTTCATCAATTTATCTTGGCATACAGTACTGAACTGAATTCTACGTAATGTTTTCGTACCGGGCCGAACGCTACATGCATTGTATTTTAATAAAGTTTCTCAGTTGAATACCTACATTGCAACATGAAAAGTGTTTGTAACATTAGCACATACAACGGCAAAAGCCTTCTGCATTTTACTGCTTATTACTAGTTTCTCCAGAGTAATGATCGGGATCCACCCAAAAGTTTTCCTATGAAATATGAGAAACTTTTTCATGCGATATGCGGTGCTCAGGTACACATCAGCCGAAGCAGAATTTGATACTTTTTACCCACACTTTGTTTCACGACAACGATATAGTAGCAGCCAGCAGCAACATAAGCATATCATCATCATTTTCATGCAAGACAAATAAAAAATTCCGTTTCCATTACAAACCACTAAAGAAACTGCGCTGTTTTTAGGTGTGAAAATCTCCTTTACCTGGAAATATCCTAGTGAATTCCCGCTCGGATCAGTGCGGCGTGTTCCCATTAATACACCTTTCAAACCGGGATGTTCTTCTAAAGCTATCCGAAGGCCATCTTTTATATTGCCAGTGTACGACCATGTCGCCAGCTTATACCTGAAATTGTACCGTTAGAATATCATCTTAAATTAACTTGAGTTGATGAGTACCATAGGATATTCATGATGACAAGCCGAATCTAGATGAACAAAGAATATAAAACAGCTTTTCACACAAATCCAACATTCTTCACCTTTCTGATGTTTCCTTGATAAAAAGTTCCATTTCGGGGAAAGGATTTTCTCCTCGAATGTACAAGTTTTGCAGAGATATCTTTTCATCCGGATACTTCTTCTGGATCACAGCGTGAACCAAATGAAGCAACGCTGTGCAATCCTTTCCTCCATTGAAACAAATGCAAATATTTTGAACACCATACTTTTCTATTGCCTCTTCGATGACCTGTAATTGAAAAAAAACACATTTGAATGTAATACGCCAGGTGTAGCACAACCGTCACATACAAATAGATATAAAACGGTAGTTTTTTTCAATAAAACGCAATCTAAATGTCAAAAGATATTTTCATTCGGAGAAATTCACTTGCTGTTGTGGAGAAAGTTTAATGTTTCACCTACTTTCAAAGCTTTTCCGACAACTTTATGCAACTCGTGTTTGGCATCCGCCGCAATTGCGTAGACTTTCTTGGATGCACTGGCCACAGGGTTTTGGTCATAATTCTCCACAACTGAATTTTCTGGCATGAGTTGGATCAGGTAGTTTCTGGCGTCTTGCACGTACTCACTGGACAAGGACTCCATGGTTAGTCTAGTTGAAAAGTATAAATTGTCAACGACAGGATAAGAGCCAAATGTAACATGATCCTTGAATTTATCCACAGCCTTGTTAATTTGAGGAGTGATTGACATTTCATCTTTTGCGACGTAGATTTCTCTGTTGTGAAATTTGGTGCGAGAACCAGTATCTGGATCAAGATCTCGAAACACGGCTTCCATTCGAGGAAACATTTTCTCAAGAAACTTGGGAATCCCAGGAAATACGTATACATTTTTTACTATTACAATAGGAAAGCTGGTGAGAGGGGGAAGGTTGGGATCGAAAAGGAGTTTTGCACTTGATGGAAGCGATGCCATTTTTCTTAAAACATCTTCTGCGTAGCCCTTGTTCGCAAGCCATTTGTCAACCATAAAGGCCATTTCTTTATGTTCTGCTACATGGTCATTAAATGCTTTCGCCACACCTACATAAGTCATGTCATCGTGGGTGGGACCAATTCCCCCCGTGGTAAAAACAAAGTCGTATCTAGAAGAAAACTTTTTTACTTCTTTAGCTATTTCTTCTATTCCATCGCTTATAACGGAAATTCGTGGAACTTTCACCCCATACGAGTAGAGCTTTTTACACATGAAGTAGGAATTAGTATCTTGTACTTGGCCCTTCAATATTTCGTCACCAATAATGATAATCCCGGCAGTCCTAACGTTGTGGGCAGAATGATGGCTAAACGAACAACATCCCATTTTCTCTGACATCATTTGATGTCGCATACGAGAGCTAAGTAATCTTGTGGCCAGTTTGGGATGATGCTTAGTCTATTCAAACAAATAACCAAAGATAAGATAATATGCATAAAGTTTGGCATAAATTTTGGTGGGGCATTTTTATGAAGAGTCAATTGCCTATTGTCAATGTCTGCTAGTTGTCTGAGTTTTAACGGACAACTTGTCCTTGAAAACGCATAGGTATTTAGAAGAACAATGAATGAAAGCATTCCATTTTCACATGAATTATGTTACATGATAACACTTACAGCTATTGGCTGATTTACAATGAGTAAACCATATCGATTTCATAAACAAGAAGACGAAACGTCAGTTATGTGGACAAATTACCTTATGGAATTTATTAATAATTTATTAAATACAGTAGATATTATAGTTTTAAATTAATAATACGGTGATCTTAAGTTATATTTATAAGCATTCCCACACGTGAGGTCTAAGGGTATTAGTCAATCAATACATTATAGATTACAACTAGTTACATTAATATGAATACAGAATATGAAAGACAAAGATAATCTTAATAATTAATTCATGTCATAAATTCATGATTATCATTTACACAGTCCACATCTAAAAGATTAAAGATATGTTGAAGTAAATAAATAATTAATTTGCATTCTTATACATACTTTCACTCAACGTTACTTTCACCTTCATCTATTTCAGAAAATTTTCGCTTTGACGGCTTATTTTTATCACTAAAAAGTAAATCTTCTGGCAGACTAAATGAGACCCTTAACATTTCCTTATTCGGAGCGACATTTCTAACAAATACAACCTGAAGAATATTTTCGCTTGGTAATTCATAGCCCAAACATTCTTTTACAAGTTTAACAGCCTTTTCCTTGAACCCATCTATATCTTTTATAAAACAATAGACATGGACTATAAAAACTTTGCCTTCAATTAAGCTCTTGTCTTTCAGTGAAGACAAGATTCCCCAAAATGCGTCTAAAAACTCAACCGCCATAGCCGGAAGGTTCATAACGAAATGTATACGCTTCGGATTCTCATTGGCTGGAGTGTCGACATTTACAGATTTGTTTTCGCTTGTCAATTTGTCTATCAAGTCTACTGACACTGTTTCCCGGATAAAAGCTCTCCCGTCAAGGTTAAAACACTTGACAAAACTATCAATTATCTGATGTAACGTCCAATTAGCATATGTGAACTTGACAGTTTCATAACCTACTGACGACACGATTGATGGCTCGGGTTGGATATCGTGCTGCACGAATCTTGTCAGGTCACCTTTCACTAATTCAGGATTAATTAATATCTTCTTGATTTTCCGTGACGGTTTATTCTCCTCATTTGTATCTGCCTGTTGTTTAGAAGCGACTAGACCAAATTTGTCCTCATTTCCTTCCCCAATGACAGGCTTCATTCCTTGAATTTTCAGCATAAACTTTTTGAACTGTTGTAGCGTCTGTGGAGTGATACTGTCTTCATACACGTACACTGTTGGAATTTTGATGTCCTTATCAAAGGCACTCTTGTCCAAATCCATCATTCCTTTTCGAACCGGAGGTGAAATGATTCCTGGTCCGGATCCTGACGCTTTTCGTATTCTTGACGGACTCGAGGGAGGTTTTGGGGTGACCACCGGTGACGCCATTTCCACGTCTCTTACTATCCCCGGCAGCAAGATTCCGCGTTCAAGTGCTTCAGCGTACAGACGCAGTTGTTCAAGTAACACAATCTATCATTACAAAATCCGTAAGTTACCACATTACAATTTACATTTAAAGTAAACTACATGGTAAGATAACTATAACTAATCTCTAGAGCTTACATAATTAAATACTAGACCATGTCAGTGTAGAAAATGAAATGCTTTCGTTCACTCATTCTGTTCATCAATTAAAATCCAAAAAAAATCCGCAATAAGCCGCAAATTTATATTTAGCAGACATTGACATTGTAATAATAACTACCCATTTTACTACCAAGATAAATACTTAACTAATTAAATATGTGTATAATCCATTTTATCACAATTACCTGCTCTTGAGTAATCCGTTGAGTTTGATATTGATAACTATTCTGATGATATGATGTACACCCTCCAATACAATATTCTATCTGCAAGTTAACTGCTCTCGCTTTACTAACTTTTTGATGAACAAAAGAAAACACTACGTTCTTCCTAATTGTTCCTCCAAGAATATTTAACAATGCCATAAAGATAACTGGATTTAGCGACTTTTCTAAATCTTCTTGTTAGCCCACCCACAACTTGGCCACTTATATACGCTGCTGGACAGAATAAAGTGGAATCATAATTTCTCCAATAATTTTCGCAATTCTGGACAAAAAATTAGCAATTTTTACATAAAATGTGGAATTTTGGAATCTGGCAAGTGGGATTTTGGGTGAAATCAGATGTTTTCCATAAACAAACATGTGAGCAGAGAGATAGCTCAGAGGAGAGAGCAGCATGCTCATTCCCAACTCCGCCGTTCTGCAAGGCAATTCAATGTTTCCAATTTGCCAGATGCAATATGCCCCATAGTTTAGTTAATGGAATTTTTTGCATTAATTAATACACGTGTCTTAATGCAATATGAACATTAATTGTTTTATACAAACAATAATTAGGTTTTAATTGTGTTAAGGATGACAAGCGACCACACATTAAACCACGCATAGGGTCACTGTCAAATGTATTTCTTTCCTTGGGATTTTTTTGGGGAAACCCAGAGAAAGCCACAAAGCTTTGTATGAAATGCACAATATGGCAAAAAATGATGATAAATTAATTGCAGAAATCTATTTGGAGAGAGAAGACTTACCTTTAGTTGCTTGAAACCGGAAATGAATATGAATGACTAGTAGTTTACTAAAGATGTATACTAGTATACTATACTAAATTACGATTTTTATGAATGCATGTAATTATCGCAAAATTTTGATTCACAATCACAGCACAAAAATCACAAATTCACTTTAACTTTAATGTTCTGTTTTGTTTGCTGTTTCGGTTTTGTTTCGTTTTTAGAACAAAATATTTAATCCAAATATCGAACACGGATTTTCTTATTCATAAAAATTGACAGTTTGGAAAAAATGTATGGCTTAAAGCCATTGGCTTTGGCAAAATGCACCTGGCAAATTATGAGTTTGATATACCGCAAGGAATTAGTTAATGGTAAAAAATGTATTGTCTAGCCAAGTAATGGTCTATTGTGGTTTGAAATTTGTCAGTAATGTACAATATACATCGAATGGGTATTCGTCATTCTTTATTATTTGTTAG
>JAHZMV010006539.1:0-56209 GCA_027743765.1 Coecobrya sp. COE2
ATTATATAAAATTAATTATATATTTTTTTAATTAATTGATAATTGTATTCAATTAATTATGTTGCTTTTGTGTTTTGAGTAAAATTTTCTGCTGAATATTTCTATACATCGTAATCAGTGATTTAGTTGTGTTTACTACTTTAAATGTTGATTTAAAATTTTAAAAGGCCGTAGTTTCTTGGGAAATTCGAATTTTGAAAAACGGTAAAAAGTCCGGTCTGCAGATTCATATTGTCTTCCCATTGGCGAAGGTTTCATCCAATTATCTCGATTCAGGGCTGAGATAAGCTCTTCAAACGGTTCAACATTTGACCACCTCTGGTGGCTGTATAGTAAAGGTAATTTTTTTTTATTTTGCATTTCGTGGGTTATTTTTGATGCAGAATCAGAAAAAAATTGTTAAAACGGTTTTAAAATACGTTCCCGTCGACATATCGATTATCCAAACGCTTACTCAATACTTAACCTAACCTAACTGGTCAATATTGGATTTGGGTGGAAAGCATTGAAAATATGTTAATGCCTGAATCGATAGAGCTTGAAAAGCTGATCATTTTTGCTCAAAGGACATATAACCAATTATGCTTCCTATGGACGTGGTGGAGCTCTCAATACTAAACCGAACCTAGCCTAACTGGCCAAAACTTGGATTTGTAGAAAAGCCTTGCCAAAATTTTAATGCCTGAATCGATAGAGCTTGAAAAGCTAACTCCAAATTCAAAGTGAAAATGAAAATGAATTCAATTCAAAGGGAGTATATCCGAGAGCTTTCATGATGTAAAAAACGTTAAAGCACAATGCATAAATTGAGCGTCTTGTCGAAAAAGTAAACATGATATCCCATTCAACTGGAGATAATTTTGCCCAGCCATTAGAATAATAATCATTTTAGGATTTGACACAACTTCCATGTACTTCAGGTCTGAGTCCACGATAGATCTGTTACATGTTCGCAAATCGGAAAGGAAATGTTGAAAGGCCGTTACCTGAAGATAACAGCTTGGGACAGGGTATTATTAGCAGCAACGTCAGTCCTAGGTAAATGATTTAAAAAATTACAGAAATGGAGACTGATTTATGGAATGGAAAACATGAATCAATAGTGAAAATGGTAAGTTCATTAGTAGCGGACATCGGTGCGTACCGCATTAGTTTTAACCTTCTGTGATCTTGATTGCCCAACTTTAACGATTGAAGAATCGTTAAAAATGTAAGGATGAATGAACATCGTTTTTTGAAAAAAAAACAATATGAATCATCGTAAATGTCTAATAAAACAAAAAGCATTAAATAAATTGTGTTTTATTCTATTTCTGGGAGACGTTTTATTTTATTTACCCATTAGTCTATTAAATTAAATCACAACCAGCTCAGTAAAACCTGTACAATAGCTATATAATATGTAGGATAAGTGAAAAAGGCAAGTCGTAGTTAAGGGAAATAATAAACGGATATTATACATACATACTTGATTTAATTGTTGCGACAATGGTGAATTCATGTTGTATCTAGAACAACTTAACAAAGTTTAACAAACTTGGCAACTAAAAACCTACTTTTAGATTAGTGAACCAAGCATATAATTAGTATTTAAGCCATACATTTCTCATGAAATTTAATTTACCTTTAAACAAATTTCTTGTGAAGAACTAGGTTGATCATTAGAAAATTCTTAAATCGATATTACAATACTGTGGATTTTTTAAACACCGAGGTAGCGCTTTAATCAGTTCATAGCTTTAACATTATTATCGGTTGTATTAAATTAAATAAATTATATTAAATAAAACGAATTATCGGTTGTAATAAATTTCCTTAATTTTCATTGTCAGAGTAATGGGCTCGTTGAGTAATTCCGAAAACTATATGTCATCTTGCATGACCAATGGAAGCGTCCAAATTTCGGACAGACAAGAAGTTGCTAAAGAAGTTGGCGAAACGTACGATACTTTGAAAGTTAATATTAAACTTAAAAACTAATTGCAAGTTGCAACATTTTAATATCTTTCCAGGCTCAGCCAGGAGGGATCTAAATCTGAATCATTGGAGTTAAATTACAAAGGAAATTCAGATGTCTCTGAAAAGGATGAGCTACTCAATTACTTAGGTCTCAAGGTCAGCATTTCATAAAGAATATAAAAATTCTTTTTCATAAAACATTTACATATAATCCTGACTTTTTAGCCGGTAGAGCATGAAGAAGTA
The DNA here is from genome assembly GCA_027743765.1 of Coecobrya sp. COE2. Lineage (NCBI taxonomy): Eukaryota > Metazoa > Arthropoda > Collembola > Entomobryomorpha > Entomobryidae > Coecobrya > Coecobrya sp. COE2. The sequence goes on from JAHZMV010006539.1 coordinate 2,206, forward strand.
GAAGATGCTGACGATGATGACATTGACATTACTGGACTTTTCCCCGATCGTATTCTTGAGTTTATTCGAAACGACCATGATCTATACACCGTCTACAAAAGCTTCTTTACAGAATCAGAAAACAATTCCAGTCAAGGAAATCATGACATGAAAGCTAACGACGAGGACTCATCTCTAACGACAAGTAACAAAAGGCGAGCCCGACAAGAACCGTTTGGAGAAAAGAAATTTCCCCCAAAGAAAGCAAGGAATTGTAGTGAGGAGAGATTGTCCAGAGATGGGAGGAATGGTTCAAAGCCTGATGACAAGTTATAGGGTAGATAGTGGAACTGGAAGCTGCAAATCTTGCCTATTGTTAATTTTCATCAAACTGAATTGCATGTTATAAATTTTGCTATCAGTATGTACCTATGAACTTATATGCCATTTTATTGTTCATTGTCAATCAATAAACAATTCGGAAAATCATCATCATCATTGACATATTATTGTCATACTACGCTTTTATAAACTAAAGTTTCCTTATGCCTTTCATTATTTACTTAATGTAAGCGATGGTATTCATATTAGCTAATGTACATTTGGAGAGACCCCTATCTTCTGAAAAGTTCAAAATAGACAATTGTGTTCGTTCACCTTAAAACACATAATTTGTCAAACTTTTATTGTTCTCGAAAACAAAGGGTGATAAATAAATGGAACAATCGTTGAAGTTTTAATGAATCTCTTGTAAATCAATGTAGGATGTCTTTAATGGAGCTAAAGAATCATTGCCACAATACGACATACAGGCAATAAGCCACAGCTTGTGGGAAACTGTATAGGGGTACTATATTATTTAGTTTTTCATTAACGATCCTAATAATTTAAATGAACATAACAAAATCATCGATAACATAGACTGCATTATTACATACAGAGAAAGTAGAAACATGGGAGTAGAAGATTCTCCTCTTCTATTTTATAAACCTTCGCTTTCGGTGGGAGTGTAAATCATGAATGGTAGGTGATGGTGTCAAGACATGCCGTCATCCTCCCTTGTATTCTCTACTCTTGAGTTTGGAAGAGGGAGAGTTTAGATTGCCGTTAATGGGAATTATCGGTAAAGTTGAGACATATTTATGCCCTGAAAACATGTTGAGAAAGAGGAAAAGTCGAAGAAGCACGGATGTACTCAAGATATTTATTATGGAATATATCGTTGCTTTCCCTGCTTCTCAGATTTCAACGTTACACACAACACAAAACTTCTTCATGAGCTTCGGAAAATTGGGAAGAAATGTTTTGCAAATGAGGATGCAAAGGCAAGTTACTGGAAGTAATGTTGTATAATAATATGCATACTATCTTCGAAATATAAGTTGGTAAGAATTTACGATTAAATGGCTGGTATATATAAGTAGTACATTTACGTTTTAATGTTCTTGGTCAACATGCCTCTTGGTGTGGAACGGGATGAAAATTCCTATAAAATATTGGAAACATTTGGTGTGATCAGCCAACACATTTTGGTCTTTGTTGGCCAAGCTAAATACTAAGAAAATGTTAATATGCATTATAAGCCTTTGAGAAAGTGGGACAATAAATGTGGTGATGGTCTTGTCACCTTACACAAGTATGCATTCACTTATTTATATTTATTACAGGAGAAGAGAACTTGAAGCAAGAACAAATGAATCCAAACTTAAAGCTTAATAATAACAAGTAGATCTATACCTATTCATAATAAATAAATAGATTCATTTTCGTTCGTTGTCTATTCATTTGCAAAAGTTTTCGAAAAACACACTATGCCCGTGTATCTCAAGAAGGCAGAAAGAGAGAAAGTCCACTTTCATTCCAAGAAAATCCACTCCAAGCCAACAACCAAACAATTTGTCTATTTATTTATTCCCTTCCTTCATTCAGTTTTCTGTTAACAAGGAGACCTGTTTACTTTACCATTTTCAGCGCGGTTGTAGTGCTTAAGTTTTAATTCACAATGAAAAGACATTATTACTAGCCATCTACTAATAAGCGGAAATTTATGTCAACCTAAGATGTAAAATGAGCATATTTATTTACAATTTCTTGGCAAAGTGCAGTAGGGTCTGTTTTGTAGGTTTTACATTTAGTTGTTGTAGCCTCTTCTTCGGTGAGATGATGTAAGAAAGGGAAAAGCACAGGTTTTCTCTTTCAAACAGTTGCAATTTAAAAAGGAAGGAGTAAGACGATTAGGAATTGGAAGGACATATACACATAATCAAGAGAGTTAATTTGGGTTTGTTGAAATATATGGAGGAATTTTGAAACTCTCATTCTCCAATTTTCTCTGACATTTACTGTTTTCCTTGTTTATGTGCAATAATTTTAGTGGCATGAAAGTGAATAGGTGGTGGTAATCATATAAAATGGTGGCTTGCATCAAATACAATTATAAGCATATTAGTAGGACAAAAAGATGATTTTGTACTGGATTCTCTTCAAAGGATGTTTGAAAGGGGTTGAAGTAGAAACATGTTTAGCGATTTCTATTGCTTTAGAAATGTCCCATTAACAACCTCTTTTGTACTAAACTGATATAGAATGGAAGAAAGCTTTTCTTTTCGAGAGACATGTATACCTTTTTGTAAACTGCCGAAAGACGTATTTAACTAAGGTGCTGAATAAAAAATAGTATTTTTCAGATTTCCTTTGTATTGAGCAGTCAAATGTCAAATGTCGCCGTATCCAAATAAAGCGTGCATCGATTTATCCAAAGATGTTCAATGCCAGTGTTGAATAGATTCGCAGACAGTAGACCGACAGACGAACTTGACAAAATAAGTACCTTAACCATTTTCGGTTTAAACTTAATATTCGACAGCATGAGTGTTTACAGAGATGAAAGAAAATAGTGAAAGGATTCATTATTACTACGCAGCAGTGACAGGGACAGAGGTCATGGTGACACTCTTACTTTCTCCACAAACCACCACCTGAACATCGAACACTATGCCATAAAATAGGATAAGCAAGCCACATTTGACGCTAAGGATTTATTATTGTTTTCTTCTTTGGGGAGGAAAATGTGTATACATTGTTCACTTTAGCATTGTATCGGTGGTAATATGAGACAGGGTAGCTGTTAGGAATTAGTGTAGTAAATCCAATATACTTTGGAACTAATATCTTGTTTGGGTTTTCGGGGCATTTCAAGATTTCATAAACGATTTTGAGCAAACATAGCGTACCTAACTGGTGATTTTATACCAATGTCCAGCTTCTGGTGAATATCGCACATATCGTGATCAAATTCAATCAAAATGAAATTGAATTCTTGTGAAATATAAATATTCAAACAATAATTATGTATCACAATGGGAAGGTAACAATACACTGATTCTATTATTATGACACAGGACGCAGCATGCGGCCATTTTTTTATTTGGTGGGTGAGATTGTCACAATATCATCACAAAAGTGATCGCGTGACACTGGTCAATTTTACTTAAAATCACCAAACACAAATCAGAAATCATGGCGGTGTTGACGATGACACATAATGCAATATGCTCAAACTGTACTTTAATCTAAATTCAAAATATTATGCGATTTAATGTCTTCCTTCATGGTCAGAATAACGTAAGGGGATTATGAATTTTCATGAGAAAGTGAGCGCCAAAAAAGATCAAATAAGTTCAATATATATTCACAGTTTCGATAATACTTCACATTGTCAAATCCTACCATTATTTTTACTTCCTCTCTGATTAGTGATTACGAGCCAAACTGAGATCTCCACGGGGAAGTTTACTTTCCTACATTGAAATAAGGCATCCAACACCCAAAGCTCAGCTCATTGACGGACAAAAGAGATCAATTTCGAGTCTGCTCACCCTTCTCTAATTGAACGCGCGTGCATAAATGAACACTTTCCTGGATTCCTGTGCTACCGGTGCGGTGTCCCATTTCCAAATACATTTCGTGCATGCATAGTAACAAAGAGATTGGTAGAAATTTTGTTCGTTTATGAACATTGGAAAAGCTTTAATTAAGAACTTTTGGCAGATATTGTACATTCAGAGAGCTCATCAGGGGGCAAAAAGAAAATTATATGGTGGTGGTGGTACCAGGATGATGAGGATGATGATGTTTGTAGTATGCACTATGATGGCGGTGTATATATTATTACCATGTGTACAATGTAAAGACGAGAATCTGATCGCTTATTATTCCCCATCTTCTTGCCTTGTATTTCTGCTGGTCCTCTGTTTCTTTTTGCTTGCTTACTTTTACTACTTAAGTATTCATCGAAATAATAATATTCGGATCAGATCTTCTTTCTGGGCATCACTATCATCCTCCTTGGCTTCATCGCAGCCATTGCGTGGAGCCTCACTTGACTATCACGGAAATCCCAGGGAGAATGAGAAATAAGCTTGAGGAGAAGTATAAAAAGAGAAATCTAAAATGTCGTGCTTAAAATACAAGCAAAGAAAGATGATGGTGATCATGATGACGATACTGATACGGTATGGATGCTTCCGAAACATTGTATGGATGAGACTAAGAAGAAAGAAGACGAAAAATGGTTAAAAAGAGAGGAGAAATAGAAAAAGGAAAAGTGAGAGAAGACTTTACATTGTCCCCAGGGTGCCATCAAACCAGCAGCCCCTCTCCGCATCCACTTGTACATCACACTCCACAATACTTACTTTACTTCTACATATCTGCTAAATATTCATTCATTGTATCTCTTCTCAATTCGTGAGTTCTGATGAAAGGAAGACGAAAAAAGAGTAATAATATTCGATGCATGCATTTCTCGTGTTTTTGTGTTTGATGTAAAAACACTACTCATTCATTTCTAATGAGCTAAACATCTAGTAAAACTTATCAAAACAACAACAACGCAAACACTCACCAAAACGATTGTAAAATGATGTTTCTAGTTGTAGCTGGTCTGTAGAAAATTAAGACGGACTTTGGACAAACATCGTCTTGTTGTCAAAGTTCAGGCAGATTAAATAATGTAGATAATAACAGCAATAATATGTTTACTTCAAGTCCATTCTATATACCAACGCTCTAAAACCACTGCGCCATCATTATAATAATATATTTATAACGGTATGTTAAAATAGCTTGGGAATATCTTTCAATATCCAGTATTCTCTACCACATTTACTTCCCTCCATATTCAAAGATTTTGACAAACTTTCCTTGACCGTTTCCGAACTCAATGCGATCATTATCCTGTCTTGAAACTTCTGGTGAAACTTGTTTCAATATATCTTCCATTTTATAACATTATCATATTATATTAAAATTATATATTTTAACATTATCGGATGTAAACATGGGGTTTGCCTAGTCAGATCATATTTTTTGAACGGGAGTAAACATTTCTTCAATATGAAATATTACATTGTTCTATATTTTGCATAGTGCACTATGTATTGCTGATCCTTTCAAAAAAATATATCGTCATTCACATTTTGGATCATATCATTTACCCCTCCAGAAAAGATGGAAGGTTGAAAAAAGTGAATTTAAAAAAGTTATGAACTCATGACGTATGACTAACTAAGGTAAGATATATTGCTTTTTGGAACGGTTGGAGGATGATGTTAAGCTCAAGTGTGTATACTGTGAATATGCTCATGTATGAACCACTGTTGCATTATATATTTATTACGTACATACTTCCTATTTTAAAAAAAGAAACAAAAAACTTTATTTCTTCAACTCCGCAAACCGTTTTTTTTTCACGAAAAGATGAACGAGTTTTGTTCGAAGGATGAATGTAAAATAAGGATAATGGCAATAATAATAATATATGAAGTTGACAAAATTGCTGGCTGGATTTGAAGGGATAACGGAAAAGGCACGTGAATGTTAACCAGAGATATGAAAAGGAAGAAAAAGAGAAACAAAGAAGAAAAAACAGATATATTATCCTGAAGGAAAGGTAGCATCACACTCACAAATTTCAGACCTTTAGACAGAGACAGATACAGTCGCATTGAATATTATTATTATTATTTGAGAAAAGTACATTATTGTCTTTGTACATCATATTCTCCTTTATACAGCACCATAATATCATATACTTACATTTATTGGCCAATATAAAAAATGACATTTTTGGTGGAAGTACCTTTGCTGGCTTTTGTTCTGTATGAGAAGTGGTTAGTTGGTGATATGACGATGGCAGTAGTGGTGCATGGTATGGTGATTTAAGGTATTATGAGTAGTGGTAAGAGAGAGAAAAGAGTCTGATACCAACTTTTTTTAGTATAAAGTGGCACATCTCTTGAAAATATTTCTCCTAATGGTTTTCCTACATGCTTCATGTGTTTCGACTGTGAAAGTAAGAAAGAAACACAACACACACTCTCATCTCCAGAGTCAGTCAGTCAGTTGTGTTTACAGTTATGGATAAAAATGCACACGTAGCTCTCCAGAGTGAGATCCCAAAAGGAATCGGGTATTTTTCACCCCGTCAAAACATGCAGAAATGTTTTGTGTACAGACTAAACAGAGTATATAGGGAGTGCTGTCTACGTAAAGCACTAACAGAGGAATATAACCAACAACAGACCTTTCACTAGTTACGGTTTTCCCAGATGATGAGCAAACGGGAAAGTTTTTAGAAAGACGGAGAGGGAAAGTGAGACGGAGTTTTAAAAATGTCTTCAAAAAAGTCGTTCACCATTTTTCAACGAGAATAATAAGAACAACAGCAAAGATGTACTTAAGACAGATCAAGAGAGACAATACAATCCAAAAAATCGTCATATGATATGGTATACTTGGTGGCAATGAAACGACATCCATTGGTAAATAAGAAGAGGGAAGTCTATATAAAAAGAACATTGTTCTTCTCTTTGCCGAAATTGTTTCTTATTTTTCTATTTATTTTATATACTTTCTAAACTTGAGTTGTGAAATGTTAGGGCTTTGTTGGTGGTCTGTTGATGCTTATACACATACATGCTAGTAGAGTAGTATTACTGTATGCTTTCCTTTCTCCTTCATCTATTGTTTGTCTCCCAAATTGACGATTTTTCACTGACTTTGAAAATTGTGTTGGAAAACGAGAATAAAATCACTAGAGAGTTAACTAGTCGTTGAGGGACAGAGAGAAAAATGGGAGCCGATTTTTTACTCAGGTCAACTGAGGAGGGAAAGAGAGAGAAAAAGAGAAAGATTCTTTTGGAAAGAAGGAGAAAAGGAGACGATTATTATAAAGTTGTGGAATGAATGGGGTGGTAGTTGTAGTTGAGTGGTTTTTGGAGTAAGGTATGTAGTAACTAAGATGGAATGGCAAGAGAATACACTAGATTCTTCATGAACTTCATAACATAAATTCATACAATATTATCTAACGCTTCCCTGTAATAACCAGAGTAAGGATGAAACGAACGATGCAACAGTGATCTTGTTTGGTCTTTTGCTCGTTTTTTTCCCCGCCCTTATGGTTTGTATGAAATTACTGTGTTATTTGCAGGTCGTGCTATAAACTTACCTTGCCTTCTGCTTTATAGTGGTTTAAATATTTATGAGAATTTGTTTTCCTCTCTTTGACACTTCCCACATATTATGTGAATGAAAATGTAATCAACATTATTCGGCAAAGTATAAAAAGTAATATGTCAAATTAAACGTACAAATATTGGAATATCGCTCATGTATCCACAATGTGGATTCCACATTAACTAACTGTGTCATTCTCAATATGATTCTATGCAATATGGCTCTTGATTTGTCAACAAGTGTAAGAAAATAATTGAATTTGATATACACCTACTCACATTGTTCCACATGAAATTCCAAAAAAGATGAACGTTATAATGATACTGGGGAACATAATGATTGGTATTGTTTGCATAGGAACGAAGTGGATACGTACAACAACTGGAGTAAAGTCAAAACAACAATAGAATAGCACAAGAGAATAAAGAAATTGGTAATACGCTTCAGGCAAGTCATCCGACTAGAAATGTCATTGTAATACTTATCATTTTTTGAGGACCACAAATACTGACAATTGTAGTATTATGATTAATAATAGAACGCATTGACTAATTGACAATTCACTTGCCTGACACAAGAATAAAAATAAATGACAATGATATCACTGAAGCATTATCAATGGATCCCTTGTATACACAATCGTCATCAAAAAGTAATAATAATAATGCGACCAACGTTGCATGCTTATTAAATGGAATCATGACCTGAAGCCGTGAAACATTTCATTTTCTCGGTCTTTCATTCATTTTTAACGTCGTCTAAGGTTCAACTGACAGGGAAGGAGATCAGGTACAAGACACGCATAGGAAAGGTATGTATGTGGAAAAATACAGAGTACTAATGCACTTATAGTAGGTATATAAATGGATGGATAGACAAATAGCTGGTGGGATAGATGAAAGAGAAAGAAAGACGAGAAAAGGTAGAAACGTTGATAATAAACAACTGTCGGCATGATAGGGGTTGCATGGCGTATGACGGGAATGTTATCAAACTAAGGAAAGTTGAAGGAAGTCTTTTAATTTTCCACCATTTTTTCAGTCATCAACATCGTCATTAGTGTGTCGTTAGCTATATGTATTTATATTCATTGCGGCAAAGACCAAAAAATACGTGACACGATGTCATGTAGAGAAATAAGAACTGATATGATAGACGGGTCTTGTCTGGTATGCTTTCTATATGAGTAAGGATGTAAATCTAAGTGAAGAGAAAAAGTGCAACAGAGAGGAAACAATAGCTGGAGGCTACAATAACATGACCACATAATCAGCAGACTTCCTCTTTTTCTTTCTTCTTTTTTTTCTCTCTCTCTCTCTCGTGTTCAAAGCGAAGAGGAAAATGGAAAAGAAGGTGGAGGAATAAAAGGAAAAATTGAATTAAATTCCCCGTTTTTCATCCATTCCATCATAATACTAAGAATAATCGTTCTTTTCCATTTTTTCACAAAGCTCCTTTTCACAATCCTTTTTTCAATTTTCCCCTCTTTTCTCTTTCATCCATTCAATCCACCTGCCTGCGCTTCATTTTCTACAGTTAAATAAATAACAGTACTTTTGAGCGGCCTAAAAAACTTAACACAATTTACAATCCACAACAGCACACTGCCGTTTGCAAGTCCTCATATTAAATGTAAAATGCTTGTATTATATTCAATTACTTGTAGACTTTCGTTGTCTATATTTGGCATAATAATCAAGAATGGGTAACAGCCGTGTCTACTTAAATGATGTAATCACGATATAAATTATAATTGCAATAGAATGTATGATAAAAGTGATCACAACAACAAAGGGCAATTTTCACAATAGGCAGTAGCGAATGAATGCATAAGTAGCTTTCTAAAAAGAAATTGTCATTGACAGAACTATTTAAATACCCGGAATACCCATTGCTGTTGTTTAATTTGTAGAAAGGAATCATCAGCAGCGGTATCGTAAAGTATGAATTGTTAAAAACCGGATGTATGTAATGCTGCAATATTCCAACGCGAAAATAATACATTCTATCTCACAAGTCGAGTTCCTTTCTTTGTGCCATTTTGCAATACCAGGTGGCCCTAGTAGCTCCATTTTGTTTGATGTGAGTGTACAACTTTCTCAGAGTTTTTCACTGCAGTTCTCCCCACAACATCGACAATTGGAAAAGTAAGATACACGCTCTGGCTACGCTGCCTCTACTATTTTTCTTTCATGACAGAGAGATACATTCTCACGGTTCCCCACAGCCAATGTTGCTATTCTTAGACCTTAACCTTGCTTCTGTGTAGTCGAGAAGAACTGTGCAAATAGCCTGCAAATTAACCACATTATAGTAAACGAAAAATATATTTTTCAGTAAGTTTGTTAGATGAAATTAAATTAAATACAGTATTAGTATCCATTCACATAACCATATTATGCATATCAAACTAGAAAGTAGTATTTTATCATACGAAAACGCACTACATTGAAAATGAAAATATTCTGACATATTTTCCCTCTTTCTACACGCTTTATTGCTAATATTTTAAACTGTTCATCTGTGGATGGTTACACATTCATCTATTATAGTTACAGAGGTAGGTATGTACATGTATAATATGAACAACAGCTATATGTAGTTGGGATAAAACATTTAAGTGACTTTATTAGGGAGACAATATGTATTTATAGGTTGATGCTGATCATCATACTCCATTACGCACCGCGCTTGTCTTCACCACCATAAGCATATACATCAGAGGAGCATATATTTAGTTCACTTTCCTGCTCATAAGCCATTTTACTGAATGCATCATCATCAAAATAACTCACCCTTTTCCCTGATCACAACATGGTCTCCAGTCTCGGCTTGTTGTGTAACCAGCCTTTTACTTTTGCTAGATCATGCTTTTGATCATGTACTTGATGATGATGATCGACATAGTGAACATAAGTATCCCACCGAAGAATGAAGCATAAATGCGTGCAGAGTCGTTATGTCGTAATATTATGTACGAGCCATTAACGTTTTCAACTCTGAAACAAATTGATCGATCAATTCAACTCCTCCGTTTTTTCTTTCCTCCACTACTCCTTCAGCATGCATCCTTCCTTAATCTTTTCCTTTCCTAGAAAGCAGAACGGAAACAGTATTGTTTTCTTGGGGAAAGCACGCCAGTGCAGATGATTTCACGTATTAGGACTTGGCTACGAAAAAGACATCTCTGAAAATCCTGAACAATTTGAATTGTGATTATAGTGTTGCATCGCAGCTTGTCGTTGACAAAGTGAAAGCTACCACAGAAAAAAATGCTTTACTTTCTTGAGGAATGTTCTTTAAATGTATAATATGCAGTTACATGTTCCAACCAACTCACTTATGCATCCGAACAAATCGATGATTATTATTATTCCTGCCATTTACAGTAGCCTGAACCCACTCTCCAAAAGTAAAAACCATTGTTTGACGGGATAAACAACGAAATACGTGGAGTCCTGCATCCATCATCCTCATCATCATTATTAACAATAATACTATGGTAATTTCTATTGTGGATTAGATTGTTACTCCCTTCTCCACTTTGTATCACTTTTGCTTTCAATCCTGCCGTTATGCATCCTATATCATATTATCCTTTATATAATATCATATTCTAATGTGTTGTATCGTGTAGGATAAGTTTATGTTGATGCCGAAGATGAGAGGAAATAAATTTTAAAAAGAAGGAGCAAGTACAAAAGGAAGCAGAAGGATGATAATGTGCTGCTGATGTTGTAAAGCTTTTAAAATGCCTCTTCACCGTTCTTTACATTTTAGGAGATTGCTACACGCGTCATCAGCCAATAATTCTAATGTCGATACGCTTCTTCTTGCTTACTCCTTTATAACAGCAGTCGTGTCAAATGGTCCAGAACTACAAAATTTCTTCTCCATAAAATTATCTACATGTATTGGAGTATAACCGATAAATATCATCGATAACACTGAATACTTTTTACTACTTGCCCTAAATTATTACTCATTTCTGTATCGTTCGTTATAATGATTTTTATTAGGAAATATGCGCACTGTCAGTTTTTAATTCAACGCCATGGTGACGCTGACGAGTGACTAATGAGTAGACCAAGATTCTGATGGCAAAATAAACTAGATATTATGCTTGCTCTTCTGTCCATATAGCATGGGAAAATAGAAATTCGAAGCATCTGGCTCCTCTCCACCACCACCACTCATTTTTCTGAATGTCTACCTCATGTTCTGTACCTTACTTTTTATAAATGTACCAGGTTTTATGTATCATGCAATGGCATGACCATCAATACTTCTGCTTCACTCATCACCTCCTCCTCCTCTACAACCGCCTTATATTACAGAATATGTGCGAGACCAAAACCGGGAATAGTATTACAAGGAAAGCTAGTATTTTTTCCGCAAACAATAAATATAATAAAAGTCGACTGCATGCAAATAATGCAAGTATTTAAACAAAGTGATGATGATATGGGTGGGAAAAAGGTGGGTTGGTATTAAGGGGCGGGCACGGTTCCTTTGTGTGCATGCTAACTTTGCTACACGCACAAAAAATGATAAACGTATCTTGCATAATACAATGTATTTATTCACAGTATTAAATCCACACTTTCATTTTGTAACGCCGCGTTAATTTTCTAACCTGAAAAATACTTAATTAGCTTTAACAGCTCTTTTTCGTACAAATTCTAAAATACATACTATAATGTTTCACTCAATCCGTTCCAATCAATTCTTCGACAAAAGGCAGATGAATTTACTGACTTAAATGAACTAAAAAGTAAGCAGCTTTACAGTGGCAACCCTGCGTTTACGTCATAACAATCACACTACAGCAACAACGACAATCACGATACACGTTAGGACATGGACAAAAGTATTTAAACAAGAGTTGCACATTACATACATATGAATTCATTCACATTACATTATGAACGCATGGCATTCGATGTAAGATAGGGACAAAGTATTTGAAATATTTTGTGAGTTATCGCCTTTCACCACCACCACCAAAATCTCGTTTATGTATTCCAACACATTTTGATCCAGAGAAACGGCACGTCCACCATGATCAATTTATATGCATTTTGCCTGTTACGGTGTTGATGACGACAATGATGATGATGATGATAGAAGTCGTCAGTAAAAAGTATTGCCACGGCGAATTGACGGTTGTAGTCAAGCTTATACTCTAAAGCACACTACTGCCAAGAGTCAGCAAAGCTGAACTGTTAAATTGATATTAGTGGTACATATTTATTTATTCTCTTCGTGTTTCTTTTTTTATCATTCGTTACTACCACTACATATTTGACTAGTGGGCTAGTTATGAAATGAAAACCGCAGCGCAAAGGCTGACTGCTTGTTTTGTGAATTGCAATAACATTGCTAATAAAATGTAGCATATTAGCAAAATGGAGTGCATATAAATATATGTATGTATTCAGAGAGAGTATCGACGAGAGAAGGAAACAAATAAAAATAGCCTTCAGCAGCAGTTTTGCTCAGCAGTCAGTCACTCACAGTCAGTCAGCAGAGAATCAGTGAAAGACTAAAAAATGCACATGTATGTATGTATGTCATACTTTTGTGCCACGCTACTCCTGTTGTTTTGTTGTAATAAACGTTCAAATAATATGTACTTGGTTCCTGGGACATGGCATTATTGCGTTTTCCCGTCTCCATTTCTCTCTCTCCCGTTTTTTACAGCAATGCAGTGGTCATATCGATAACTGGAATGCATGGTGTGTACCACCACCCAAACAGGTAGTAAATAGTAAAAAGTTGTACATGAGCCTGTAAAGGAAAGAAAATAAATAATAACGATAATAGTAAAATAGCTTTTACTCCTTTGATTTGACTTGGAGTGAAAATACAGTGACCACAAATAAAAGTGGTAGTGGTGGTAGCGTAGCCTGTTTTACGAATTTATTACATGTTCATTCTCTTTTGTATGCAAATGAGGAAAAGCGTCTCCTTTTCAATATATGTAAATAATAATAATAATACTACTACCACACTGCTAATAATAACAATAATCAAATGTGGTCAGATTGAGGAGAAAGGCGTGTGTGACTTTGCTACTTGGTTCGCTTTTGTTTGGTGACAACTTCGATAATTTTCTCCTTGACCAGAGAAACTACGTGCTGCTCTTATAACTACGCATGAATATATATGTTATATACGCTCTATAATGGAGCAATATAATGCATTTTACATCAGTTGAGAGAAGAAATTCCTATCGGTCAATCGTTGTGCTTGAGCAATAATTTTCAAACCAGGAATTTTCAACTGGCTTTTCTGCTCCTCTTGTTTTCCATTCGGTGTGCATTACCAAGACGATGATGATGATTATTATATTTATTTGATGCATGCATGATTCATGATATATTTTAAGTATTTGGATAAAATGCTCACTCAGCCTTTTTGTCGTGCTCACTCGCTAAAAACTCGAGACATTTTCATTGGAATTATGTGTTTACCTGTTACATTTGCATAAAAACTGTAAGTGACTGGATAGAGAGGAAGGTGAATATTAAAAAGTATGGCGGCAGTGGTGGTGGGTTACCCGTGTGCTTGTTTTCTGATGTGAGTAGATATTTATCCTTCATATAGGTACGTAAGTGGTTTTGCATATTATGGATTATGCCTATATTATTGCGCATAGTATAATATTTTTAAATAGGGAAAACATGAAAAGAGTTTAATGAAAGTGATTAATAAGTTCCATTGGAAAGATGGATATTTCTGATTAGACTGGAAAGCTAGCAGCAGCAGCAGCACTACCACCAGCCAAATAAAAAAGCAGAGTGACTGTCGTACAATATAATAGCAGCACAGCAAGGTTCACAGTTCACCCTAGCCGATATGATGATGATAATGACGAGGAAGAGAATGATCGCCAATCCTTTCTTTTGTTTTCTCGTTTGTTTTGCTGCTCTGAAAGGAAAACACAATCACTTCTACCACACATTGCTACAACGGGAACAATAACGGCATCGTATGATATATTTAGAGTGCAATAGATTAACACGATGTTCCTCTCGTGTTCACTAGAGTAAAAGGGAGAGGGCAAAGAAAAAATATAAAATTGAGCAATGTGAAATTGATGAATAATATTGTAAAAAGGTTGAGCTGTGAACGAATTAGATTGAAATTGAGTGAGTGACTGGGTGAAAGAAAGAAAAATAATGAATTTTAGCGCGAGCAGGTTAGAAAAATATATATAATATGTAAAAAGAGTCAGTCGAGTGCAGCGCACTTAGCTTGGTAGCATATCAACACGATATCTGAATATACAGGATATTAGGTTCAATATTTAAAAAAAAAATATACCTTTCTCCTGAAAAACAACAAGCATGGTGGAATATTTATATTAGTACTAGCATTTGTATATTGCCTGTCAAGTAATATAATATTTTACTACAAGAGGAGCTTACAAGCTATATACAACTTGCTCTAGCATTACTGCCGTGTAAACTAGCGAGGAGGCCGAAGACGAGGAGAGAAATAATAGGAGCAATAAAAAACGGTACATATGTATTGCTGGTTGATGTGGGCAGGTAAAAAATTGTGACTTGAGATAGATGTATGAGCTGATTTTATTCGATTGGATTTGAGGGGCTTGACGACGACAATAACATTCAACAACGACTCACTGACTACATGAACACTAATCTTATACATAGATATAACGTAACTATAATCGTACCACTTTTATACTACTAGCCTCCTCGGACTGAAATAAATCCCTTTTCTTTCTTTCTCTCTCTCGCCCTAACACTGAGACTTTCCAATGCTGCAGCAAAAGAGAGAGGGAGGAGGAGGAAGGCTTGTATATATTTATTATTATCGCCATGATTTGATTTCACCTTTTTCCGTTCCAGTTCAGCTAACTAAAGTATGTCCTTTCACTCACATAACAGTGTAGAACACCAGCAATAAAACCGTGTGGAGAACTTCGATGGTTGCTTACGTACATATGTATGTGCATGACTTTTTTAGGAATTCTTCCTTTTCAGATCCAATAAATAATATACAGATTGTATAGAGGACGACAAAATAGCATGTGTATTTACTTATTTTCCTATAGATCCGGTAGTACTACTTCTTTATCCTTTAAACTGTGGCCAATAACATTTTTGTGAGTATTAGAGCAAATACTTTTCTCAAATCATCTTTGTAAAATGTTATATGCTTCTTGATTTTCTTTGTACTTGTAATACTCCCATTTGATTCATTATCGCCTTCTCATGCTAACTTTACTGCTTGTTGCAAAAGAAAAGAAAAAAAATCGTAGTGTGGCTTTGTGTTGTTTTCCAAGGCAGGTAAACAGTTCTATTGCAGAATTCAAAACACTGCGTTGATGTCGCTGGAGGGCTTCACTTATGTTTTTCCTTTGTGTTTTCTGCGTGGTAATTCGCTCATTCTCTAGTTCATTTCCTTTATAAGTATATAATCAACCATACTGGTTTACTGCGATTAGTACATCCTTCGTACTTTATTTTCCTACACGTTTTTTTCAGGCATAATCATAAGAATCTATACGGTTCCCATTACAAGCATGCAACACATGACCTGAAGAAAACATTAGATATAGGTCACTCGAGGGGTCTCCTGAGCAGCATTAAGAAAAGTTAGTGGAAAAATAAACATGTCTGATTTACGTGTGTAATGAGAACGTTTTAATTATCGACATTATCAAGAGAAAAGGTGAAGGGAAACCTTTGATGAAATGTGTATCGTCATGCGAGACATGTATGTATTAATATAAATCAAAAGTGTATGTATGAAATGATATGTATTCCTGTTTTCAGGAAAGGGGTACATGTTAGGTGCAGCGAGTCGAATAGTATTGGTGCATGAGGAAAGTCATGCGATAGCAGAGAACATAATAGCAGCAGCCGTCTTTCACATTGAAAAACTAATACAAATGACGAAGTCCCACCATCGAAGTACTGCTGCTTTCCTCTGGGAGATAGCGAGAAGGTAGTGGCAGTAATTCAATATAGCCTTGAGTCAAGCTAACGGGAACATTTCTCTGTCTGGTAGGTCACCACAGAGAAAGTACAGTTTGTAGTCAAAATCCAAAACTGGAATGGAAGATGTAATGCAACCATTTTAAAATAGATTATTAACATAATTTTCGTACAAACATATATAGGACGAATAACAATTAATAAGCATACTAATATTAAACAAGTACAAAAAGTTTGCACTGTAATTTTTAACCAATATCAAGTTTCCAAAATTATTTCCAAACGCATTGCAAAGTTGAAGAATGAGTACAGACTGAAGTTAGAAAGGCGACTAAGTAATGCTATTTTTCCCCATCATCAATCCAATCCGACAACGACGAGCAAGTCGAGTGTAAAAGTACCTATGCATAAACTGATTTGATTTGAATTGAACATTTAGATTTGGTGAGAAAGGGAGTGAGATAGTAGGATTTTGATTTTCCATATGTGTGCATACAGGTTGCATGGTTACAATATCTCTTTGCCTTTGCCATCCTGTGAGAAATTCACAGTTTTACCGATATTTTCCCTAGTTTTGCTCCTGAGAAAAGACCATTTGACATCTATCACCAAATGTATAATATAACAGAGAAGAGAAACTCATGCTATAATATGTTAATAAATTTGCTCTCTAATAGTGGCATCTCATTTCCCTGTTTTACCTTTTCCTTAACTCCTATTGCTGTGTTAACTCTGCTCAGTACCAAACTGACTTGTCTAACTGATGATGATGATAATAGTCTGATAGTGAATGATCAGACTGGGCACTGTGTGTATCTACTTTGTTGATACTGGCCGCCTGTGAAACCTGCCGCTGCTCTCTATAACTAAATCTAAAAATATTTAACCCTTCCATGCATGCCTTACTGTTGCTGAGAAAGGAATACATAAATAGATACAAACATAACATAATGTTCGTGATGATGAAACTGCCTTTAGTCGCTCGAGTGGTGATACTCTTTCGCTTCGTAAAAAAAATTAGACTAGTATAATGCGTAGTGCCAGAGTGAGTGCCCGCCACAAAAACACGACTGGACTACCAGGCCATTCGCTTATAAAAACTTTATTTCATATATAATAACAGCGTTTATAGTCTACTCACTGCTTGTTGGCCTTTCCCTAATAAAAAAGCAGGCTAGATCAATCTCCATCTTGTATGCATATTATGTCCGTTTGTCTGACGTTGCGCTGACTGGATACAACAAAATTGTTGTAATTAAAATATTCTCCCATTAAAATACTCATTAACTGGGTTGCTTTGGATCGCAGTAGTTAATTAAAGTTTTAACTGCCATCAACGAAATAGTAGCTGGAAGGAAAGTGGCCGATTCGCTACTTCCTTATATTCTTCCTGACGCCAGAGCTTGTTATGATTATTATTACCGTTATGCATTCGTTACTTCGACTAACATCGACGACTGATCGACTACCATTGTGTCAAGCGGTGCATTGGTTTTGACGGTTTATCGACATCGTTGTCTGCATTCTTATTGTCGGTGCTATTATTTTTTATGGTCATGTTATGTCATTCCTTTCTCCTTTTGATTTTCTCTCTCCCACTCATTCCTCAGATCTCACCATCATAGCAACCACACTTGTGTGCTACACATAATGACACAATTGATACACGTATTTATTATATTAGCTGTAAATATATTTATAGCTATGTAGTTTCACCGTCCATTACCACCATCACCACCGCTGCACTTTACAGCTAGATCATTTTGTTCCTTCTGTACATTCCCATTTCTCTCCACTATAACAATACATGTAAAGCAACATTTACACTGGGAGAAATTATTATAGCTGTAATGTAACAACATCAGCAGTTTAGTAGCAACTGGCAAGACCAAGCCAAGCACCGGGCATTTTGCAGCTTGATACCGATTAGTAGCATTTATTGCCACGCTCACTCACCTTTTGCACTTGTACATTAGCTAGCCCGATATGTACAGATTAGATATATGGCGACGATGATGATAGTGATATTATTATGTTGTGTGAACTGTGTTGCTCTCTCTCTCTCCTTCACTCCCTCTCTCCCATGTCATCAACATATCAACATCATCATCAACATGATTGGAGAATTGTGAGTCGAAAAGTCTAGGAAAGTAATAATAAATATGCATACAGACTGCGGGAGCAGTAGACGTACCAGCAGCAACAGCAGTAGCAGAGAACCCGCCACATGACTACCAAGCATTTGGAAATGGATGGATGGATGGAAGGACTCCGTTTTCCTTCCTTCTTCTCGTATTACTACTCCGACTAATACTACTTCCACTACAACACGATATTTTATTCTGATTATTAGCTGTTTCCAGTAGATTTTGTGCATGCATGAGTGTTGTTGATGTTGTTGTTGGATTGGAATGGATCAGAGAAAAATAGTAATAAATGTGTATATGAGTGTGTGTCGAGTGACAAGGTGCACCAGTGACCAGCAGCAGTTGGTCGGTAATCGCACTGACTTTACTTCTCTCTCTTTCTCTTTCCCTTTCACTCTTTTCCCATAATACTACACCACTCACTTGAGTCATTTTTATTATACACGACGACAACGGCCGGTTTGAGTTTCGCTTTGTTCAAAAAAACGTGTGCTTTCATACACTATGTCGGTGTGTAAGGGATTGCATACATATATCCATAACTTACATGTTTTACTGAGAATTGGTGAAGAAATCAAGAGGTAGCACATGGCAGGCGTCTTAAAATACAAGAACTGCGACAAGGAGAGAAACGCGTGTGTTCTATGATAGTACTACTACAGCTAGTAGTCGTTTCCCAACCGCTAATAACACTGTCTTTATTATTACCTTTAGAGTGCACATTGCTTCGCGTCAATGACAAAAATAGAAAATACTCAATGGAAAACAAGAGAGATTCACATTCTTCAGAGTAGGAATAAGAATAGGAATAATCACGGTAATTTGTTTGAATGCTCATAAACAAATACAGTAGATTTTGTGTACAAATTTCGGACACTTTTATCTCATTAAGGAGAACGTGTGAACGTTACCGTTTCTCGGGTCAGCTTTGCGACAACAATTGTCGCTGATGACCACTAATTCTTATTACCACACTGTTTCATTCATTAAAATAGTAAACTAACTCGCTAAAGTGGCCGTAACAATGACAGTTATGTAGTTAATGTGACAAGCTTACTTTCTTTGACTAAACTACTCCTCAACAGCTTCAAAGTGAGAGGAAGTGGGGAAAGCGAAGCCGGTTATTGCAAACACTCACATAATCAGAAATTAGTATAGTAGCCATCATTGAAATGGAGTGTGTGAAACTTAATGGCAAACTAAAGAAGCATTCATTTGTAAGAAAATTGTTTCTGAATAGTAAGTAAATAGCCCCTTGTGTATGAAATTGTACTAGTATTTAAAACGGAAATCTAACAATATGTAAGTTTGCGTCCTTTGACAAAGTTTAAAAGGGGAAGAAAAGTTGGAGAAAATAATCAACGAGTAGTGATTGGACTACTATAGTAGCTGTGTTTTCTTACCAAAAATATTTTTATTGACACTTTCTCCTTTCCTGTATGTTGTAGTGTAGTGCAAGTTGGAAGTGGTTTTTAGTTTGACGTGCTAAGTAAGTTGTTGTAGTGGTTGTGTGTGTCCTAGTAGTGACGATGATGATGAGTAGAGTGACAGTGTGATTTTCCTGCTTGTTTACAAATGCTTTCTTCAGAGGAGAAAAGGGAAAATTTCCTCGGCAAAATGTCAACTTGTTACAGAGTTGAGTTTATTATGTGTGCCTTTTGTTCGTGTGGCAATAAATGTAAGAAAGCTATGACATAAAAGGGGCACTTGTTTCTCCCAAAAAGCTTCTGCTCAGATATATTAATATTTCCATGTTCATGCTAATGTGTAATGATAGCGACAAAAGAAGTTTACAAGTGAAAATTACTGAAATGTGAAAATAGCAATAAAGTGCACAAAATGAAATGGTTCTTTTAAAAACAAAAAAAAAACAAATAGACATTTTAACTGCTTTCACAAATCTGAACAAATTAGTCAAAATTATGTATTAACCTGGCCACTCTTTGAATGAAGAAATTTTTGAAAACTAGTTAAAATTTTCTTAACGAAAATATTGTCTTGGGATTACATTCTTGTGTATGAATACTTTACAATTAGTGGGTGTGAATTGGTGTCCTTTTTGTCACAGACTTTCCTTATCAAAAAGCAAATTAGAGATAATCAAGCAATTTAAATAGGGTGGGATTATTGTCGCTATTGTTGCACAAGCACAGGGAAAAGAAGATTCCGTCAGAGTTTCTTCCGAATAGGTGGTGATGCTAAAAGTAAGTAAACTGAGGCCAGTTTTTTTCAAACCCTTTACCTCTTCTAGTAAATATAATGCCAGAGAATAGAATGGAAAGTGGGAGAAACCGATGCATGCTTCTGGAGACCTTCTCTTAAACAAGCACATGTGCTTTATTTCTGTTATGTGTTTTCGCACTCACTCTTGTTTTCATGGCTTCTCTCTCTTCACAGCATAAATGAAGTGTGTATACGGCGATCTCTTGTCGGTCGGAAGTCTAAGCTTGTATCTCAATCTAAGCTTGCACACAAAAAATCTCCACGCTTTCTTGCCTGTTTTGCTTCAGCTTACAGACAAATAATAATAATAAATGTCATGTAACATACGTTGTGAACGACCAAAGAAGCAACAGGGACAAGGATGGAAAACATTGGAAACGCAGACAATATCTACCACAGTCTACCATTTTACTTGCTTGCCTCAAGAATGCTTTTTTCTGGAATATAGCACTCTTGAGATGGGCTATTAAGTACTACAACGATCATGTTTGCAACGATAGTACGGTTGTGGTAATATAATAGAATACCTAGTCGACTTTTTTAGAGAGAAAAAAAGGCAAGAATGTCGATGCCGATTAAGATAGGCCTCTCGATGTAACATTTTCTTTTTTTCTTAAAACCTTATTTGGCCTAGACTGTTTTCTCGCTTTCTTCCTTACTAGACGACAGACACCATGTGACTAGTTGACTTGATATTTTTATGTAAGGAAAGTGAAGAGAAGGGGGATCTGTGAGGGATTTTCTGGGACTTTTGTCTAGAGCCTTTCTCTTCGTTGTTGTCGTGTTAGATGGATAGATATAGGTATTGTTGTATATTCTTATATAGCCAGTTGGAACATACGATTATGATCTTCATGTGGTATGGGAGGGTAATGATGGTGGTGGAAACAGTATCTTTCTCGATATATAAATACACTACAATTCCATGTTCATGTGTAGCAAGTTGCTTTCCTTAGTCCCGTCGGCTATAATGGGCTCTAAAAGGTATTACAATGCAAATCTTATTGATAACACATAGCCTTTTGCTGTTGATCATGCAGATGTTCATGTTGATCATGAGGACAAACGGAAGGAGAAAGATGCACAACATGCAGGCATTTACATAATATTACATAGGTTAAGTTACTCCATGCACTTGTAGTACTCAAGAGGGAAGTGCATTAATGCACACAGTGAACATGTATATGCGTGTGCAACATATTTTTTTGTCTGTGGATAAAATGTGGCACACACGCTTATATTTAGATTCCAACACTGGAAGAAATACTACCTATCCATCATTTATGAAGGATTTCTTGAATGTATTTTCGCTTAATATGAGTGAGCATTACGTGACATTAGTAACCATTTTCTTACTGAAATATTTCCTCTCTTTCATCATCAGAATAGCATACATAAGCATTTTTGTTAGAGGAAACAATACTTGGCAAAAGAAAGAAGACGAACGCAACATCCTAAATTACACGTAGACAAAACTATCTGACATTAAGGCTGTCTGTACTCTGTGCGACCTAATAGAAAAGATTGTTGAGGAAAATGAATGAGAAGAAGAAAGAAGGGATAAGATGAACATATTAAATATGAATGAATATGGAAGAGAAAGTTAGAGGGAGTATAATGAGAAATTATAAGCTATCAAATTTTTACGGTCTTCATTAAAAAATGGGGAAGCCCTAACTTTAAGCTGCAAAATGGAATAGAGACGAAGACTAATTAGCTAAAAGAAGCTCTTTCTTTCTCTCTTTCTCTTATTACTTACTCGATAGGAATGAGTCAAGTTTTGTTGTGATATCTTTATATGTATGTGTGTGTCTGGTTCCTGAAAAATAAAATGAATATCCAAACAGTAAAAAATGTGAATACCGGAATAGTAACATAAGTACAGTAAGTCTTCAAGGGTGAGCTATATTAAGCATTTATTGAGCTTCCCTTTTTAAAACGGCAGCAGTATAACAAAGCGTTTGAATAGTGAAGAAAGCAAAAAAAGTTAATAATATTTATTCTAGAGAGATATATATATGCGTATATCGAAAGAAGGAAAAGAGAGCTGATGAGGAGCAGGTCATCTGCTTTGATGCTCTGCCGCTTCCACTGTTATGATGATAGATACTGAGAAAAAATATTAAATATTTGAGAAAGGATACATGGTGATAGTAACTGGGAGGAGGAAGTGGAGTAAAAAGGAAAAGAAATCTTAATGAATATTGCTACAGTATGCTGATGCTAATTAGCAAAGGGACAACAATTAGTAACACTGCAAGAAGAGGAAACATGTAGAATGACTCCTCTGGGAATTTCCCTATCATAATGATAATACTGCTACTAATGATAACAGAAAAAGTTGTAGCATCAGCAGCAGTGATACTTACTTTTTGAAGGCGAAAGCAAGAAAAATAACATTTTTCCTGGTGCTGTTGTTGCCAATGCTTCTCCCCAGCTTAAATAGACAGATGCATAGATAATAATAATAGTAGTAATAGTAGAGTAGAGACAGGAAAAGGCAATATTTTTACTTTGGATTCTCCACGGATGAGTATGAGTATTCATAAAAGGTGCTGGCAAGACTCTTCCGCTGCTGTTCAAGCGAAATGGTATACTTACTTGGAAAATAAGGGAATGAACTGAAATCATTATGACACTAGTCAATTCTTTCGGAGCAAAAATTAACTCACTGAGGCTCGGGCGATTTTAATTTCGTTTTATCACTGCTGCCATTAGACTATGATTGTAGCTGCAAGTAATGCCAATTGTATTAATTACTTGGATGAATAAGTTCAAAAAGTAAAGAAAAACTAGGAGTGTACGGATATTAAATATGCGTTGGAAAGCATAGTGAAGATTGTTGGCAGCAATCTGAATCACTGTATGTGTGTTATTGGTAATTTGCTTGACTGCCTAGAAAACCAACTAACAATAAGTAAATCATGCCAATTGCCGGAGGCCACTTCCTTCCTTTACTTCAACTCTAACTCATATGCATTCAATTGCAGTAGATTTATTTGGAACGCAAAATATAAGGGTGGGTAAGAGGAGAAAATTGACTAGGAAAAAAGGGGATAAAAAGTTATTGGCATTTGTTGTTATAATGGTAATGGCAACGTGGGAGGGTTTAAAGGCAATTGCTACATTTCAGACGCCGTAGCTACATGGAAGAATGTGATACCAAAGTCGATTCAAATGTTGATGTTTTGAAATTGGATATACTGGAAATTTTTTCTTGTTCAAAAAGCAATAATGTAATAACGATGATGTGAAAAGTAGGAAGCTAACTCATTATCATTTTGTGGTTTTACCATTCCTTGAATAAAAGTCTTTGTTTCCTTTTGTTCTGTCTGTAAAGCGCACAGTTTTAGGGAAATGAGTAACTTACAAGATTATATGAAGGGAAGAAGAAACGATGAGTGTATAAATGCAACAATACAGGTTGTAAAAATAATAGTGAATTGAAACGCTTGTGGTTTGGGACATTATACTTAAAATGTGCATTTTTACCGTTATTATCCTAGCCAAGATCACATTTTCGCTATTTCATTCTTCTAGCCTGTTGTGCCGCAAGTAGGTATTTGTATTATAAAAGTGTAGAATGCATCAAAAGAAAGAAAACATGCATTCCTATTCTTCCTATTATTTCTTTTAGCACGCACAACAGGCTCGTTTGTGATTCCTTATCAGAGAAAATGATCGGGACACTGTTATTAGTAGCTGAAAGCAAGGCATTTATAAGCAGGATGTATCTATCATGTTTGTTTGTTTGTCCGTCCGCTTGTCCGTTAATGTTTTCTCGATTTTTTAGTGTCGCCATTGTTGTAGAGGCAGCTAGCTACTAGTATTAACCCTACCTTCATTAGTTAACAGGGCAGGAGAAAGCATGTTTTAAATGCCAACTAATCAAAGGATATTCATTGGAATACAAATATAAGTCTACATAATGCATCTACTTATGTATTTTAATATTCAAATCATTGACCATATTCAGCACTTCAGCTGCACATTGATATATGTACAGGTTTGCTTATAAACTGTAACCCTCTTTCATCGCTCATATGTACTAATAAATTGGAAAGGGCTATATGCAAGTCCCAAAAGAGCTATCGTTTCTTGATAGAAAACGAAACAAGACGTTATGCTGGTTGGTAGAGGACTAGATGAGTGTGTTGAGTTAGAGTAAACCTTTAATTTCCCGTAGTAGTTGTTCAGTTCCACGAACCTGCTTACACAATCCATATGAATGCTACTAAAGGCCGTAACAAGGATAAGGCTTTAAAATAATACTATATTCATAGTAATAATAATGATAATAATACATACATGCAAAATGCAAAACTTTAATCGGATATCTTCCCAGAGGAATTCTTGGACGGCGGAGAGGAGTAATAATATCAAACAAAGCAAAATGGGTAAAGAGGAAAAAATCAAAAAGTAAAAGGGGAGATTTCTAGGTGAATGGTGGCATAGCCTTGTTTAGGTCGCTTTAGTTGGCTGTTGCTGTTGACGAAGTGGAAGGAAGGTGGAAAGTGGTTGCTTTCAAAAGAAAGCGAAAATACACCAAACTCTTTGGTATGCCTCTGGTATGCGTGCATAACTGTTGATCCTCTGACCTGATGATTTCACTTGGTGGCTGGTTCTGCTGTCATGCATGTGGCAAGTGTAATTCATCCAAGGAGAAAATATATATACTTGACTTATTATAAAATCGGCTAGACACAATGAACTTACGCAATTGGAAGGGGATAGTATTAAAATTATTTGCAATGTTTCTATGTACAGATACATAAATAATTTGGCATAAACAATGATTTCTACGAATTATGGTCTGGACATCGACATGCACTCAAATACAGACTATATATTTATTATCTGTGGCTCTCACTATCTGAGCAAAAGTTTGATTCATTTTGTGATAAACGGTCAAATACCAAACGAAACAGAAACCTTCGTAATATTTTACCCTTTCTAAAAACTTTATTGGCTTACAGTCGTCGTGGTCGTCAAAATAAGGTGTTTGCTTTGAAACTGCATAAATGCTATTTAGAAATTTATAAAACGATAACTTTGTATTTATACAACGTTGTTTGTATTGAATAAAGTAAATGCATTGTAGTAAATGGAAGTGGAAGCGAAAATTAAAATAATGAAAACGAAGGAAAAAGATGAAGAATGAAAGGCTCATTGTGATTACTTATTACTATGCAATTGGTTTATGTCGTATGCATGCACTATGCAGAAATGAGGAAAGTGCCAAATAATAATAATAATATATTCTATGTAAGTAGTTGATTATTAATAATAATGAATCAAGATTAATATGAGGATAGAAAAGTTACGACAACTTGTTTTTTACAGTCTGACTCTAAAGTTGTTGCCTGCCCAGCAGTCGTCAACAAACTCGTTTATGAGTTTTCCTTCGCACCATCATCGTCTTCTTACTTGGGTACTTTGCAGTAATTCTCGCAATTTGGTGCTCCAACTTGACTACCGTACTGACTGACTGCTTGTACATTCTGTGAACAGGGAAATTGGTAGGGAAATGAAAGAAAATGTTTGTTTATATGTGTATATATATTTGTGTGCGATAAAGTTTTGATCCCACGCCACATCACCACCACTACCACCACCTTCAGCAGTGCTATAACTGCTAAAGATATTGTAACGTGTAAAGCTCTTATTCTTCACTGCCTTTGTGTGCTCCAACTCGAACGAAATCGATAAATTTGTTTCGTGCATGCATGTTAAGCATTAATCGATCGATTTTTGTGTCAAATTTTATATTAACCTTATAAAATAATAGTAAATACATAAAAACAACAAGATTTTCTGTATGCCTTTTATACCAGCAAGCACTTGTATGGAACTTGAATACGTGGCCTGGCTGAATGTACACCGATATAAAGCATCTCCTGCCTTTCGCTTAAGATTTTAGGCTTTTGTAAATAGGAATGAGCCAAAATGAATAGAGAAAGAGCGACGACGACGATAAAATGAAAAAAGGAGATTTTCTAGATTTGATTCGTTGACTGCTTGAAGAAGACAGCGACTACGCTTCCACGTCGTGTGACTATGCTTTCCTTTACAGTCATCATCACTATTGCATATCTCCATCATACCCACACCAGATTATTTTTATATGCTTTTTCACTTAAAATAAAAATACTTAGTTATTAACGTTATAAACATGTATAATAACGGAGTACAAATAGCTAATAGAATTTCATAGAAATAAATGGTGAATGGTACACGTAACAAGCAAGAAAAAAGCAACAGTAAAGTATCATAGTCACCGGCACGGAGCAGTTTCCTTTACCCGAAAACTATGTATATTCATTTTCTTATGAAATTGGATTGAGTAAGATTTCTTGTAGGTGAATAAACTAGAAAAACTCTTTGAGATATATTTTCTTCTTCAAGTTGATTAAGTCGAGAAAATAATACTCCATAATCCAGAAAAAATGTTTCCTAAAATACATTTATTCCGGCACAATCAGTGGTCACTACCTGCGTTGGTTACTTTTTGAATGGATAATATGTATTTTGGTGTTTCATGTTTTTTCCATGTTTATTGATATGGAATTGTAAAATAATAAAGAAAAACAAACAAAAAATCCTATAAATCTGTTAAGTGGTAGCTGCTTTTTTCCGAAGAATGATTTTTCTATCGAATATATTTATGTGTACACAAAACAAGCTAAAAGCCTGCATGGTAATTGCACAGAAGGATTTCCTAGAAGGAAAAAAATGAAAAGGTTTCAAGTCTGAATGACGAAGAGTGCATGTTATTGCATAATATACAATCCATTTAAGCGTAAGGTTGTTTATTTATTTAGGCGAGGAAGGAGAAGAGGTGAAAGGTGCTTGCATAAAAATTTCTCGGGTGGAAGAATGCTGAAAATCATGTTAAAACTGCTTAATTACTTTTTATGCTGAACAGCGACTAGCCCAGGAACGACTTGCCTCCAATCACTTGGTAGTCCGTAAATTAAGTAGAAAAGGTATTTAAGATAACATAATATATAATATACCTGATATATGCATTTATTTTTTAATATAAAAACTTGAATTTTATATTGAGTCTGGTATGCAGAGAGAAAGCTATATATGGAATGACTTACAAGTGGAGCAGTGGCAGCAGTTTTCCACTTTATCAGTTGTAAATATCAGTAGAGCTGGAAATTGATTTGCATTTTGAAAGAGAGACTGCTAAAACTATATTGTTTATATCGTACCCGTGTGGCTATGGAGGGGGTTATTTGAAATAAGAAAACGACTGGTGTTTCGTATAGTAATAAATTCAGCTATGCGTATGTATTACATATACTTCATAATTGTTTGGTTATAGTCCAATGATAGAACTTTATGCAGGCTTAACTAAATCTGGCATGTGATTATTATACGGCTATTAAATCATTTTTTTCCTGTGACCGTATAAAATGGGAGAGGAGTGTTTTTACGGCATATTAAAAATAAAGAAAGGGTTAAACAACCAATCTACTTGAAGGCAGCCGTACAACGAAACACGTTATAATACTATACATACATTTAATATTTGTATATACGAAAGGATTTTGTTGATATTTTGTCTATGATTTCTTTCTTTTCTTTCATTCTGATAGGATTTTATTACATGACAGGAATTATGGAAAAACAATTGAATTGCCGGAGGAATGAAAAAAAAACTCAGAGAGGTTAAAAGGTTCACAGGTACATATATTCATATAATATACTTGTTAAATCAGAAGAACGTGTAGTTTAGCCATACAAATACCATATTATTAGTGTACGCCAAAAACGAACATAACTGCGTCGGTTGACGGTGGCTTACTCAGAATCCCCGATTCCGATTAAAGCAATTTATTATATTTAGTGCGCACTCGTTCTCAATTCGTATCATTGACAAACATCAAGAAATTCAATCCGAAATCCATCCATTACGAATGCTATCAGCAGCAGGAGTAGCGCCACTCAACTTGGTAGGTTGTCGTTTTCTTAATTGCACCTGGTGAGCATTAAGCATTTTAATCCAACCGATTCTGTGCGTGAAACGATCATAACATGGGTAATGGAAGTAAGTATACGAAAGCATCATTGCGATATGTCGGTTATAGGACAGCCCAGTAGTTTGTATGTTTTTTAAATGTTGATATAAATAGTCTTCCATTTCAGCTCCGTTCATAAATTGCAAAAACACAATAAACAGTTTTTTACTCAGTGATAATATTGTCCCCATACAAACTGAAATTGGGCTATAAAGGAAAATAAAAAATGTGAGTTATCAGTTATTGGTCATTATGCAATGAGTTACTTACGACCAAAAATATAAATAAAAATTATTTTGCTTCTTTCGTTTTACACATGTCACTTACACACATGCTATATTTTTAAAAGTTTATGTGAGCTAACGTTGTTATAAACGCAATTGCTTGTTCGAGCTTGCTGGGCAGCGACATGATATTGCATTGGATTAAATAATTGTTTGCTGTTGGCTCCTACCTTACGTATAATATGTACTTATAAAAATATTTATTTAATTACGTCGCAATAAATTATGTTTCTATTTTCAATTTCTTCGTTAGATACAAACAACAAGATGCATTTTCTCGATACACTTGCCAAATACTTTGGACCAACTATAAAAATACACCATTTTATTGCTTGAGTAAGTAGAATACATACATCACAAGATCCGTTCCTTGACAAGTCACAAATCACCAGCCAATTTGTATCTACGCGCATCAAACCCGGGTTTATCTATACATTGCAAATTGTGCGGCTGAATTGTACTGTTTAAATCTGAAAAGGACGATAAGAGAGAGGAGTAATGGATGAAGATGAAGAGCTAGTTTTCTTCCATGATTAATATAATCAATTTTACAAGACGAACCCTAGTGACTGATTACTGCACATAAAGTGAGTGAAAGTAGAAGGCAGAACGGCAGCGGTATATTAAGCATATAAGCATATTAATGTACGGCGATACTCTTGATGCTAATTCAATACGGCGACGTATGACGGAAGTGTCGGAAAAGAGGAATCCGAAATACCATTGACGTTCATGTGCAGTACATTATACGGGATATCCATCCTTTCTAATAAAAAGATAAACAAAATCCATTTTGTCATGAACGAACTAAAAGTTAATAGGATAGGAGTCATTTCGATTTCAATTTGTCGTGAAATATTGACGTTGTAAAGAGTTGAAAATAATGTGCGTACTTGCAATTGCAGATGCTCCATGTTACGATTTGTTTACGGAAATTATTTTTGAAATTCTCCGTTAAAACTTAAAGATGAACACTCAATTCAAAATTTAAAGTAGAATTCTATTGCTAATGTATTTATTTAAATTCACCGAAAGGAAATCATTTTCTTGTTTTTATTGTTTAACAGTTTAATATGCCACTATTCTATTCACCGTGAATGGATACAAGATGATTGTAAACACGTCGCTATGTTGGAAATGGGATGTAGTTAAGTAATATAACATAAACATATATATTATGTAAATCCGTGATAAACGTCTACATTTACTATTTGAGTTCAGCGTTTCGTTTGAAAATAGCAATGTAGACCTTACCTGTTACCAGCAATGAGTGATCAATCACGATCCCACCGCCACGCTACTATTTTAGTTTAAAAAACAGATTTTGATAATGCAACGGCAATTGGTTTATTGATAAAACGCAAGACCGATGAACAACTGGTTTTCATTAAGAACATTTGGTTGGCAGTGTTGTGGTTTTAATTTTTACCATCGTTGCCAAACTTTAGGTGCAAGCTATACTCAACCAATACATACATAATAAAGACAAAAGTGAACAAGAAGGAGATATGGAAATTGGTTGTTCAGTGTTTTTGTAGGAGACTAAAATTGCATATATTCTACTCGGTTTAATAATCTTGCTAGTCTCCATCTCCAAACGTACAGAATGGAGTGCAACACGCTTTCCCCTATTTTTCCGTTGCTGCGTAAGCAAAGCAAATAGCAAATAAAAAGAGTAAACATGCGTACATTATTTTGTAGTGCACGCGACGCTAACAACAAGTAGAATCACAAAAGAAAATCTCACCTGGAGTATAATTTACAGCATAAAAATAACGTAATGAAAATTGACAAGTCTGTCTGTCTTTCCTTCCTAACTATTGATACGTTTGCATCAACACAAAGTTCACCAATTCTAATTGTATTCATTCGGTAATTATATGGTTTCTTAATATATTTTTCTGGAATTACATTTGCCATAAGATATGCCAGAGCAAACTA
This sequence comes from Coecobrya sp. COE2, assembly GCA_027743765.1. Lineage (NCBI taxonomy): Eukaryota > Metazoa > Arthropoda > Collembola > Entomobryomorpha > Entomobryidae > Coecobrya > Coecobrya sp. COE2. The sequence goes on from JAHZMV010006539.1 coordinate 33,303, forward strand.
TTATTAGCACAGCGTCCTAAATTGGTCGTGCAATTCTTTTCCTATTTTTATCAGACTACATTGGGACAGCTAATTGGAAGGCATATGCCACGGACACGGACATAAAAAATACTCAATACGAGGCAAGCATTTCCTTATTATGCAAGTTGATGGAAAGTAGATGATCATCCTTTAACCTCATAATCATAATTATTATCAGCATTTGTGCAACTTGGTCAGCTGCGTATGTACGTATGATTTTACGGATTACATAATATATTCCTGCCCTATATTGAACAAGGATGCTAGAAAGGTGTGAAAGTATATGAACCTCCATATACACATAACTGCACATTATAAAGCAATGTTTTTGCGGTAGTGCAGTTCGTCGTTTCTGTGCGATTAAACTGACAATGAGATGCGTTCATTGCTCAATGAGAACTGAACGGATCCGTTTTTTCTCTTATAAGTACTACATGGTCATGGCCAATGGCCACACACAAACACGCAGCTTTCCTTCTTTCTTTAATGTTCAAGCTCATACACAAATACGTTGAAAAATACATAGAAACCGAATAGGATTATCACTCAAACTTTCAATGAAGTAGGGTACAAACACGATATGAATGTGTAATACATAATGTGCAATCCAGTGCAGTAGCGGCTCAGGGACAGCGTATGCGTGTTTTTTGAGTGCACATTAATTCCATTGGACATATAAGGGCAATTTTGCCATTATTTATTTACATTTTGGATTTCACAAAGAAGTGAAAAGCATTATGAGTTTGAAACATTTGTGGTAAACTGGAGTAGGATTTTGCACACCTTTCCAGTAAAAACGCACAATCTAGCTGTGAAGAATCTAGCTAGCAATCTAGCATTGAATAAATATAACGTGCTTTATGCAAAATACTTGTTAAAGAGACGATGTGACTTATTGGCTTCACACTGCAAATTCCTTACAAAAAACAAGAATTGTGTTCGACAAGTGCGCCCTGGCTTTTTGTATTGACGTGTGTCTCACTCTCTAATGGCTGATAAATGTCAACTACTCTTTCTCTTTTCCTTCATCCTGGCTTATTTGTATGAATGCGCTTGAGTATTGGATTACCGATACTTGTCGTCGTTACATTACCGATGTGTTATTTCGCCCACACATACATAACACTACCATAATATCTACATACCATTTTCCTATCAAATTTTATTATCTTGGGTGGCGTTGATGGAATGGGATTCCACTTTAGTCATTCTGTTTATTTTTTTGCATGTTTGTATATGCTGCTTTACTGGCTTCAAACTGATCCGTCCTTTTCGTTTTCATTCTTCCTTTATCAATTAAACTCTTAAACATAACCAAGTTAGTAAGGGAATTATATTGTTAGCGTATCAGTGAAAGACAACAGCACTACTAAAACTGAAAGTCAATAAAACCAACTGAACATTAACACATAAAGCAGTCGTATAACATAAAACTGAGCTTGATGGATGGAAATAGTGTACCATTTCTCACTTTAAAATTGTAAAAAAACATTTTTAATGGGCAATGCTTCTTTCTATAACAAAAAGTACTTTATTTCATTACTTCCTACAAAAATACAATAAAAATCATTTGAAAATAAAACGGGTGATAATAGAATGAAAAAAATTGACACATGGAGAAATTATCCCACAAAATAAGAAACGCCAATAAAAATTGTTTACAGTGCAAATTGTTAGGCAGTGACACTCTTTATACTGCAGAATGTATCGCATACATACAATCACACACTTGAATAATTGCATGCAGCTTAATGAGAAATTTATTATTGAATTTATTTGAATACCTGCTACAGAGAACAATTGTTCCACTTGACAAACTGCAAATGCAACATGCGAAAAAAGATATTTTTTTTACTTTTGCACTTTGCGGAAAATAATTACATGTCATTCCGTTACGAGTGCAAGTATAGGTGCTATGTATTGGCGATAGTGACAGATATTAATAGTAATATTGAAAGCGTTTTGCATTTACTTTACTCTTATTGCCAATAAGTGTCTTCGACACATTAGCATGACGCAGTTTTTAGAAAATACAACGCGACAAAAAATAAATATATGAGTTGAAATGATATTGATGTCCGGGCCTGAGCTTGTTTGCGGGGATCATGTTCAAAGTAGGATGATAGAAAAGTTATAGTAGTAAATGGTGGTAGTACCAATTGTAGCATTGCTAATAAATACTACAACTTTTTTTGAAAATTTCACGCGTCACACCATTTTGTAGTTTGTTAATGTCTGTGTGAATTTCTCTCTTGTCATTTCAAGCAGTTAAGTAAAAGGAAGAAACGGAAGCAATCACATTATAGTCAGATTCGATACGATACACACCCATCCCATTGGAATATGGAAGCACTTAACTAAAATGCAAACGAGAGAGAGAGAAAGAGAAACTAGGAGCACGGTGTTTTTACAACTTGTCGGTGGCAGTGACAACGATAATGCTGCATGTTATACATTTTTTTCGAATATACGTGTATGCCAATCCAATCTAATGAAGCAACGACGACAGAACAATCTATATTTTTGCTAGAGATGGCCATAATGGTTTGTGATGTATATTATGTAGTATTTTACATTTAATATCCAACATGTAATATATGTATTCGTGTGTTAAAACGAAACATACTGGAATGATCGGGCCGCTTGCCAAAATATTTTATTCGTCTCCAATTATTTTTTATTGAATCTTACATAAAAGATCAAGGAAATAAGATTGAATAGCCAATATTATTGGCGTATGGATTTAAGATAGATAGATTCTCTCATCTCATCGTCAGAGGATACATTCCATCGTCGTCGTTCGTTAGACTTATCGTTAGCATCAAACAGCCAATATCAATAATACTCTCTCTTTTTCTCAACACCAGCACCGCAACAGCAGCAGCGGAATAGCAGTATCACTTATTTTTTCTGTGCTCTTCTTTCGAATCATCACATGTATGTATATTATGTATGTTAGTATAAAGTTATAACATAAACGGAAATGTTATTGGGTGGAATGGCGTGTATCGGCGTTATCATTATCATCATCATCGTCATCATCCACATTGACTTTTGTAGTTGTAATAGCAATCACAACGCTGTTCCTGCTCCTTTTCTTTACCGTACCACTTGACTCCAGAGATAAGGAAGGAAGGAAACAGAGTTAAATGATGAGGATCATTTTGGTGCATTAGAATACCTACTATCGTTATTTTTCAGGTTAGAGAAATGTAAGAGATCATGCTTTCGATACAGTGTTTCATGTAAAGGAGAATAATAAAAGATATAAATAAAAAAAGTAGATGATAAAAAATCATATATCACCGCTACAAGAGATGTGGTGGTATCGGATTCATTTTCGGTTTCATTGATCAGCAACTTATTCTTCCTTTTCTTCCCGGCTCTCAGCAAGTGCTGTCGATGCTGCTGCTGTTGGCTTAGCCATTGGTCCAATGGATTCAACTCTGTATCAATATCGATATATATGATTTTGTTAGAAAAAAATTCTAAATATCATCGCCGCCCGCCACATACATATTACTCAGGACAGGGCGAGTATAACAAGAAATTGAATATCCGATACTGTTGGTTAACGGTCAAATCCGTTCGTGCGAGACTAGCGGTTACTGTTGACTTTTGTGGTATCGATTATGGTGTCGCTTAATAATAGAAAAACAAGTCAGTAATTTTTATAAACGGACAATGTTGCTGATTATTAAGAAAATTCATTAAAAGGTATGAATATATAAAAAAACCAGTGAAAAAGAAAGGAATGACTTGGCTATATCGGTTGGTAGTGACAGGCAAAAGGCGTTGTTGTAGTTGCTTGTGCGGATTGGAAATTAAATAGGAAGGATTTGATGAAAATGAAGAGAGAAGCCATTAGCAGGAACTGTGTGTACCTGTGTGGATAGCATATCATAATGTTTCACCTGAAACTTTACTTTGTTCTTCGATAGAACTATATCAACCCTAAAAGTAGAGGACAGGAGAGGGATAGAAAAATAAAATAGAAAGCAACAAACGAGCGCGTCCATTTTAATATCTTTCTTGGGCTGCTACTACAGTTACGTACGCGGTGCGAAACGATTTAATTACAGTGACCATGTCAAACAGCACGCGAACTCAACATTAAGGTTAATTCTTGTCAATCAATGCATAATGCAGAGAAAGAAAATGGGAGAAAATGGAAGAAGAGAGACGGAACGGAGGAATAGGTGGAAAATAATAATATTTTGTTAGTGTCTGTGTTCGTGTGTCCTCGTGTATATGTGTGTACCTATAAACATAACGTGTTTTTGTGTTAGTACGTCGACGACGATGATGATGTGATGTGTGATGTGGTTCGGCAGTAGGTTTTGCTTGTTTGGTGGCTTTTGCTACTATATTACAGTGAAATCGTGGTGGTGGTTGTTGTGATGATGGTAGCGGTAGTGGTGGCGGTGGTGGGTACATGGTTGGTACAGATGGTGAGAGTAAGAAGGAAGTTAAAAAGGGGAAATCTTTCACCGTGCGGTGTCTCAGATAGGTTTTTACAGGAACGTTCCTCTGGAAAATGAGTATGTATTCCTGTCTCTTTTCAGTTCAATAATATTTATATTTTCTTGCAGAAATTTTATGGAGTAAGTTGTTTCTTTCGTAAAAAATTTAAATAAACATTTGAAATAAATTAGTTTTCTGAGAAATCGATTGAATTGAGACCGCTGCTTTCACTTCTAAACATTCATTCAAACCAATTCGAGGTATCAATGTAAAATAGATTTCTTAGTTCCGCTTACAGTTAGGATCGGTCTAAAACATTCTTACTTTACTAAAGCGTGTATGAACAATACATAAGAGTGAATATTTATTTGGGTTCCCTTTGGGTGGAATGAAAATTACATTGTTAAAGACAGGTGAAAAGAGTGAGTATATAGACATACGATGAAAATTTAGCCATTCTTAAGCCATACTAGTACTTGCTGTCCTGTTCACGTGTTTTTCTGATCCGATTTCTATATTTATGTTGTTGTCCCGGTATTGATAAATTTTCTCAGACATTTGAATAATGTCAGTCTTCAGTCACTCTTGTCTGCATTGCTACCTTTTTTCAGTAATACCCCATCATCATTACTACTCCCTGCTGGTTGGTGTGTTGAAATCGACGGTGTCTGGCCAGTCAAATATTTTTGACTGGCAAAGAACAACAGGGACAACAACATAATAACAGCAATTCAACAAAAATTATGCATACATGCACATTTCATCATCAACATCATATCATGCATAAAAACAAATGATTTGTGTACATCATAAAAAATCACTTCCAAAAAACAAAGTAAGAACGTAAACTGAGTTACCGTCCATCGATGCTTAGAATTTAGATAAGAAACGAATACCTGTCAAGTCAAGATAGCCAGTGTACGTCTAATATATGCACTTGCGTTATACACAATATGTCTCACATAAGAACATAGTCAAGCAACTTTATTCCGTCGTACCCCGTACTCCTTTAGAATTAGTGTCTCGACTAAAAACAATTTAGAACGTAGACACAGTCGAGAGCAGGGGAAATATAAAATCTATTCATACGAAATATAATTCTCATATTTGTGGACACAATACAACATCGTGAGGAACTGGAAGAAACTTCATAGATATCATTATAACTTTTAGGTTTTTAGATATCGATGGACAATTAGATAAATCTTTATCTTATTTTAAGTATATTTGACCATTTGCTTGAAATTATGATTTATACTTACAACCGTAATTAACTTAATCTAGGTTATTTGACCACTTCCAAGAAATATAAACTTGTCTTCATGTATCTTCATAACCACAGCAAAAATTGAGAATGAAATATCGCCGATGGGGTGATACAACCACATAAAGTGGCTCATATATATTTACTTATACACACCTACATGTAGATATAAAACGCAAAATGGAAATTATCCATCCATATTCACTCTCACTACCCTGCTCAACAAACTACATTTTTTCATTCAGCAGAATATAACAACTGGAACTACAAAAGAAAATGAAGTGAGAGTGAGTACATCCAGCGATCTATCCATCCAATGAATGGCAGGAGCAGCAGCATGATAAAAATGACTACATGAACGTTTCTTTTAAAAAGCTTTGGTTTCATTATATTTATGTGAAATACATAACATATTGCTTATCTATATAAATACACCATAATAAATATATCAGCTACATGGAATGCATTGATATGGCACAGAACTGAGAGCACATGTCTAGCTCGCTCATGCATGCCCTTTTCCCTGTCTGTCATAATATTATTATTCCTCTTTCTCTCTCTCTCTTCCCTCTGATTATGCTTGCAGATTAGCAGAAAATCGTTATCGGATCAAACTATTTACTGCTGAGGAATAATTTCCCAATTTCTCTCCTTCCTGTCGACTCCGGACATTTGTAAATTACTGACGAAGAGAGAAAATATTTCTAGTCGATAACATATACATATGCCTACATACCATATCCATATAATACACTATTATACAATTCACACGAGTCAGTGTATAACGTATTTAAACAACTGCATATTACTAAACAGGAGGGGGAACTAGTAGTCATCATAAGTAATATTATGCATAAAACATACCGTATTTTGTCTAAACCAACACTATATACGCATACAAGCACATATTCCACCACCACCTCCAACCACACCGCCGCCGATACCGATATTATTTTTTCCCATGTAAAAACAAACGACGAGGTCGACGAGAATGTTTCATTTTATGTTGACGAGAATCCAGAAAACCTGAAACACAAACTTATACATACTATCCCCTTTCCCTTTTACTCTCTCACTCCGCTTATAGCACACCAAAGAGCTGGTAATATCACTGGTAATGCAGGCAATACCAGCGGTAGCATTATTTTTCGTTAGTGAAAGTCAATCTATAAAATATCAAACATTATTATTATTTTTACTTATTACTCTTACAACTGGTCGATGTGTGTTTTAGGGACGTGTACAAGCCAAAGTATGCACGTCAAAACGTCCAATACATCTTGTCTTGATGACTGCTCGCTTATACTTTTATTATTTTTGTTCTTGTACTTACAGAGACATGTCGTCTAGTAGTATTTTATGTAGGTATAGGTTTATGTGCACTGTGAAAATTATCTTATAACTTTTTTCTCTTGTTTCTGGGATTTTTTTGGCGACGATGAAATGATGATGACATGTCGTCGTCGTATGGCTGTTGCTTATTTGCAGCTTTTTTTCTCTTAGTTATTATTATTATTATTATTATTATTGGCGTGCTGCTCCTTTTGGCGGAATCTACCTCTTTTTTACGATTACAAAATATGCAAATATTATTCTCAAATGTATTTTGCTTAATTGCTCTTTGCCATGTTGCTGACAAACCATTGTCGATTGGATATATGTCAACCTGCACATGGCACATTACATTCATTGAACGGAGTAGGTAATGTACCTTTCTCCAAGTAGCAACAGCCAAAGCCACAATATTTATTCGTCGTCGTTATTCATTGTCGCATTTTACGCTCCAGATTTTATATTTTCTCTAACTTCAGCACATACCAATTCTGATTGCGTTCTCTGAGGTACGCATGTTATGCACACAGCCAATAAGCAGACTATTTTACACACGAGAGACGAACGTGTTATTTTGAAAATAAAATAGAGTCTAATTTCTCCCTCCTGCTCATTTATTTCCTTCTCTATCTGGATTACTAATCCTTTCTATAAGGTTATACCTTTAAATGATACAGCTCAATGATATATACTCAAAATGATCATGATCATCATATCATCCATATTTTCTGTATTGATTTCTCATCGATTTACTCGTAAAGCGCTACTGCTTGCTCCTTGTTGCTTGCCTTGCCATTGCTGCTGGCTGCTGCCACAAACTCCAAAACCTGCTGCTCAAGGTACAACCTGATACCTAACGGCAAATAGTATATTTTTATGAATCTATTATTTTCAATTGTATTTTATCTATTCATCCACACTGTAAGCAACATACGATATATATTTATTGCTGTAATGATCGTCGTGATATTTTAGTTTGGTTGCTCGATGGTGTGTCGTTCTGTTGCTCAAATCATCATTGCTTGTTAAAAAGTGTATTACATTAGCAGTACACAAGATAGCACACAGATGTTCCCAAAGACAGCCACATATTTTGAGATTCCAAAAAAGTCCTTAATAATATCCCCGCATTTGTCATATGTCACTAGTCACTAGACTAGTGAGCGAGATAGAAAACTGCTTGCAGCAAAGCACAAGTATTTGTATGTATTTCTCATCATGAGAATCCCATGTAATCGTAGTGGCTTTACGGATGCTTTGGCTTTCCCCTTCTCATACACAACGAAATACAACAAACAAGCAAACAAACAAAAAACCTCAGATCACCATGGTCATGCCACTACAAAAAACACACTTCTCCTATTTCTTACCATCGGTAATAATAGGTGCGCTATATATTATATTGTTTTGGGAGATATGTCCTGTAGAAAGCCTTTTGCGCTTTGTGCATTGTTTGAACACGTTTGAAATTTATTTGGAATACAATGACGTAATGCAACTCTTCTGAGTAATTATGGTAGTTAGTTATTTTAAGGAGATCGTGATATGATGATTAGGTCAGCATGGACGCAGCTCCGTTCCTAACGTAGTTTTAGCTTTCCTCGTCCATTTTCAATTCTCTCTCCAGTATAATATCTCACGGTTTCTTTTTGACAGTTGATATATCAGAGGTGATTTCATTGTATGTATTTATTTTTCTGTGTTACCATGATTCCCCTTCCTATCATATCTCGTATTACCCGTAGTAACTATATTTGATCCTTCAGCTACATACTCCAAAAGTACATGAGAAAAAATCTTATAATATATTGTGTTGCTTTTACTCTTGGAACTATGGATAGTACAGAAATGCATGTATGTGCTTGCTTATAATGACAGCCGTCGTCTTGTAATATTTTGGTTGTATTTTTGCTCCTTAAAAGATTTCATCTTTGCAACAACTTCTCTAGTATGAAATACGTGATCAAATGAAGTAGAAGCAGACAAGAAAATATATGGCACAGTACATCCATTTTTATTCTTTGGAGAATATTACTTTATCTTGAGCCGCCTTGACTTTTCATTAGTGAGCATGTTGGAAAAAGAAGAACAAGAGAGTCGGCACATCACAGAATTGCAGGCTGCAAAACTATTTTTCCAGTGCATTTTTATTCAATTGCACGCTTCCTATTTTTGCATGGTGGTAATGGCATCATCATATGAGGTTCGTGAACAGCGGCATTATTCTGCTGCTCTAATGCGTTAACTCCACTTTCTATCTTTACAGTTCCTCTACTGCCTAGGGAGTAAGAATAAGGAGCATGATACCTTGACTTTGGGTCAGTTTTATAGCTATATAGCATGTCATGATCTTTCCTCCATGCATGCATTCTACTAAATCAATTTCATCCACGAGCATATTTAATAGAAAGGAAAACATGGAAAGTACAACGTTCACTCAAACTATGATATCCTTTTTATCCTATAAATAAAATGTATCATGCCAAGTTGGTCTGCTCGTCGTCGCATGGGTCAATATCATCATGACTACTACTTATACGAGGGAAAATGCCCAGGAGTAAAAAGAGTGAGTGAAGGACTGAGGATGATGATGATAGCCTTTAAAAAGGATGAGTATAGTGCGATCACCAAGTCACACCAGAGAGTCAGCCAGCTCATAAAAAATCTTTCGTCCAACAAAAAAACGAACAAACGAGAAAAGAAAGTGAAAAGAATGGAAGAGAGGAAACAGTCTATAATTCCCTGGTGAACATCACCACGCCACAATCCAACATCACTAGAGACACTGCGAGAAAATGTGATGTGATGTAGACAGGCAGGTATTGACTGCTACTACTCTACCTAATCAATAAATCAATACGTTGTCAATCATGATAGAAGCTAAAGCCAAAAATCAAACTCGAGCGAGAAAAGGGTTTCGGTCAAAACTATCAGGCATGTCGAAGATATAAAAGTAGTGGCAGCATAGGCATGTTATTTATTGAGACTTATTTCTCTTTCTGTTTTTATGTCTGTTCACTTCTCGCTTCCTTGCCAAATAAACTCTTGAAAAAATCAAGAGAACAGCGAGGTGGTGATGAGATTGGAGATGTTGGTGGGGTAGTGGTGGTGATGAAGGATCCTTCAGTGAGAGCCTTCTTTCTACCTTTTAAAACTATCATCAGCATTACGGCAAGCCGAAGGGGTATGGATAATGATACTAATACAGCGACCATCAATGTTTACACCAGAGAACGAATGTACGCATTTTAACGCAATACGTTTTTTAAAGCTTGCCATCATTTCGCGTTGACTTTTTTTCTCATAAAAAATAAACGAATGTGAGGAGGATAGTTGGATGTTTTTCCTTCATTGGAGAAGGTGGCAATGGTGACAGATGAAGATGACGACGGTGCTATTGATAGGTGGTGCGAAATTGATGTTATGTTGTTTTATACATTCTCATAAGTATATTGAATGTCTTGTTGTTGTGGTAGTGGTAAGGTAAGCGATGTTGAAGAGCTGACTTGGCTTGCTGTTGCTTTCCTTTCTGTTATTAGCTATTATAGGAAGTCTCAGTTTTCTTTCACTGTCATCATCATCACCATCAGATTACTGCAAAGGAAAAAAATAAATATCGCTTCAATGCTCATCCAAGAAAGCTTTTTGGCTTGTTTTAAAAAGATTTTCTTCGGAGCTTTCGGGTTTTTCACAAGACTGATCGGACTGAGGTAAAAGAAGATGGAAACTTTTCTCCTTTTTCTTTTGATGTGAGCGGCTCACTTTTTTGTTGGAATTCTTGCTTTAATAGTTTTGAAGGAAAGGGATGGGAATGTGGTATGACGAGAGGTTGCAAAAACAGGAAGGAGCCGGATGGGTTTTTGTACAAGGTATGTCATATCATGTGATAACATCGAAAATGTGTTGTACAAGCAAAGGTGGGACCGTGTTGTAGTAAAAAAGCAACAGCGGCAGCACACCTGCTGCGTACTGAAACACTACTACCAATCCAGATTTGCTTGAATTTATGTGAAATCGTCTTAAATATTTACAGCTTAAGCGGATTGGGTTGGCAAATGTATTAAATTGGCTGTTTTTAAGTTAAATTAAATTTGCAAAGAAGGAGTGACGATAACGACGATGGGGTAGAAGCTTAAAATTCAAATGAGGGCGATGATTATTAGTTGCCAAATTGAATATGTTCATTGAAGAGAGTTTTTTAACCAAAATAATACTGATAATAATAATGAAATTGAATTACATATAATGAAGAAAAGTTAAATAAAAAATTCTAAAGCAGTATTTATGTATTGACGGATGAAGTTCTTTACACCTATAAAATATTTTATTTTAAGGTCATCATAGAGTACTTTCTATTGACGTATATACTATGTACCTATATAGAGATATTGTATGAATGTATTGACCTCAGCAAAACCTAACCTTTTAAAAGTTTCGGCTCATTTGAATGACTTAGTTCGTAATTGTAAGCGGAGAAGGATGAAGACGGGAAATATTTAAAATGTTTTCAACAAAGTTGTTGAAGTGAAGTGAAATCTGTGGTGGTGATATGATGCCAGCACAAACTACAAGCAACCAAATATGGCACGTTAATACCAAACCAGTAGTAGTTGTAGCAGTGAAAGGCATCAGCATTAGTAGTACCAGTACAGTAGCAGATTCAATCAACGAAACTCAAGTAAAAGTTGCTGATGAATAGGATAAAAAATTTGTTGTTGCGCTCCTCGTCACCGCTCTGTTTTGTCAAAGGAGACGAAGACGACGAAGAGAAGACGGCTGTTTTTGTTGATGCGTATATATATATATATGTTCAAAAAAGTGAATGTATTGATGATGATAAATACATGAGGATTGGAAGAGATGAAGACGAAAAAGGAGATAAAATCGATATTTCACGTATAAAATGATGTGATTGTGTGAAAGAAAAGTTGAACTTGTTAAAGTTGTTGAGGGACAAAAATATCTACTCCTTCTGCTGCCATCCTCCACTTGTTCCGTTCCATCAATATTATTGCATTGTATAACTACAGATTTGCCTATGTTGTTGACGTTACAGAAAAATATTTTTATTTTTACTACTGCGTTGTGGATACATTGTACCACCAATGTTGTTTGTTAGTTGTTGCTTGTTATGCCTGTTTAATGCTTTTTGGCTTTGAGTTCAATGAGTGAAGAAAGAAGTGCTGCTTGCAAGCAAAACAGTTCTGCTTTGACCGTCGACTTCTTTCACCACTACTTGTCATTTCCTTCATCCTTTTCCTTCTTCATCTGCCTCAGGGTTCAAAGACTGATTGAAAATGCAAAGTATACTGTTTGTCATTTACTTGCTTAGATGCGACATCATAATGAATAGGTGTGCATGTGCCTACCTATCTAAATATAAACTGAATGTTATTTCGCGTTAAGACAATTCTTTGCGCCCTGAAACATAAAAGCAGACAGAGTAACAAGAGAAAAGGCTCCAGTTCGCATTCTATCTATCGTGTATTATTGATGAGCATTTCCCTCCAGCGCTCCTCCAATAATTGCAACAGAATGAAACAAAAAGGGAGATAGATGGAGAGTGAGAGTCACGAGGAGGATAGGAGAGAAGAGAGGATGCCAACTTATTTTCAATCGATCATATTCATTTCTATGCTTGCTAATTACGAAAGACTCACTCATTCTCTCTCTGTATCTATCCATCTCTCTCGTGATGTAGCATGCAATATCCAACATGTAGAAAATAACGTGCATGTGTGTATTCCTACATCTTCTGGTACTAAATTTGCTACCACTATCTCCATCACCACAATAATAATATGTATAGACAATCAATGATAAAATACATGATTTAGTGGTACGAAGCATCAAACCAACAACAAAGAAGACAGAAGCATTGGTGAAAGTATATGTAAATATATACTATGACAAAATTTTCGTGGAAAAGCCTAACCACCTATTTTATCTACTAGGATCATTCAAAAGTTGGATTTACACAAGACAAATAAATATCTGAATATACCCACACGTATTATTGAAAAGTACCGATAATGTTGACTTGTCTACTAATTTATCATAATCAGCGGAGAATCGGATGCACAAAAAGATTTTTTGCATGAGCAACTATCCGCGTGAGATTGGTTCGGAAGTGGAGGGAATAGCAAATATTTACATGTACCCGATAGCGTATGTATGTAACTTGCTTACACTTTACTTTCTATCTCAAACAACGGAGAAAAGGTTGAAGGTGTACCAAAACATAAATAAATAAACAAAAAGTTGTAGAAGGAGAATGTCTTTTTAAAGTAATAAAGATACAGTTACAGTATACCCTTCAAACATACATGCATAAATAATTGTTATCAAAAGTGACGCTGTATAATTCACATTGGTAATGTCTCATCTACTCGATAATAAGAAAACATTATGTTAATGTGTGGGTGGCCAAAAGAAAGAGAGAGAGTCAAGTGAGAATAAGTATAGTGGTTGGATGGGATGATGAAAGTGAGAGAGAGAGAGAGGCTTAGAACGGGAGAAACTTTTTGAAGACTCATCTATCCATCCATCTATCTATCCATCTGCTTCCAATTATTGATTATTTCTTCCTTTCAATTCCAACGAAAACTGAACGGGAGAGTGAGTATGCGTTTGTGTGAGAGCGAATGAGTTGATTTGAATGACTACCTCACGCTCTTTCTCTCTCTCTCTCGTCTTTTCTACTTGCAGACATTCGTGTGTGCAGTCTGTATCAACTTTTGAATAGTATTGTTTCAATGCCCTTTCCCCCTTGCAGATCCAATAGGTTCGATATTTATTATAATTACTATTAGTATTCATATTAAAACTATAGTGAGGACAAGCGGAATGAATTATTTCCTCCGGATTTTTACTGTATAGTATGCGTGTATTTATTAATAATATAAATTTTTTGTATCGATGGATAGACATGAATTGGTACCATCATCAGTTCCCTTTCCTTTTTTATACAACAATAAAGCGTATTGATTAACTTATTGTATTACTTCATACTTGCTGTTATTACCACTCTATGAAATTTAGATTGTGTGCGAGTGTGTACATATTAACAACGGCGGCGGCATCGCCAAAGCGTATGCTTTTTTATACCAAAACTCCTGTTTTTGTTTGAGTTGAATGAATGAGTCAAAGTAAAAAGGAGTCTCGAATCCACTTCACTGGCCTGGTAAAAACAACGTGCATACAGCACACACAACACATCAACTGTATTCTGTATGTCTTGTCTTGTCCAATAGTAAAATGCAAAGCATTTGCCCCTTTTCACTCACCCATTTCCCTTCTCTCTTATTTGGCTGCTGCTGTTGCGGCTGCTGCTGCTCTTCTGTTCATCAGCATCGTACGTGTAGCAGCAGCACCACGTCTTTTTTCCCCTTCATCTCCAATTGTCACTCGTAATTATCTTGTGGATCGATATTATTGCTTCCATCTCCGCCGATATCACCAATAAATACCGAACCAGTCTGCCTTCTGCATCAGCCAAAAACCAACTCATGTTATTAGTCCGCTTATGCTTTATGATTTTCATATTCCCATTGTTATGCATGCTAGGTATATACTGCCTGTCTTCATCCTTTTTTCTTTCTCCCTCTTCCCATTTCTGTCCCTCAATCACCGTTTTATAAATATTTATGGTGCATATATGTACACGCAATAATATGTATTTTCAGTTAACTAACTAATAAATATACTGCAAAAAATTGAGCAAAAACGTATTGCTTTGCTGATTATGTAGCTTCCAATATACCTCCGTGTATTATATTAAGTCCGCGCTTCGGTCACTATATGTCACATTCGTCAGGTCAATTATGCACCACACCTTTTCAGCAGATATTTTTTTGGGAAAGAGTAGCTTTGAAAACACTACTGCTCTGTTTACTATAAACACAAAATAATAATCAATTGGACCTCCAGGGATGCGAAACTACCTATAATGAGCACGTAAATGTGATGAACGATGAACACTTACGTTAGCTTCGTAGCGGGTCACACTACGTAATATGAATTTCGCAAATGTGTAGGCCGGCTTCTATCTGCTTTAATGCTTTCTCCTTGCGCTTCTTCTCCTCATCCTCTTATCATCAATATCATCATCATCACGGTCCATCCGTCGTCTCCAGACACGAGATTGACAGTAATAATAATAGCTGACGAGTGACGATACGTAATGTTATTATTAGTAAAGTATCAACTGATGCGATCATGAACAAATAACTGAATCGTGTGAAGCAGCTGGCCTTGTTTTGTTTTTATTATTATTAGTTTGGTGATCAGTTGATTAGTATATTCTTGTGCACAAAGGCTAACTAATTATATTTCTTACTTTCAGACGCAGCAAAATCACTCAAGAGTCGAACGAACAGACGGAAGAAAAGTAGCTCCTTCTTTGCGTCAGGGGAATCCCAAGAAAGGATTCGTTTCGTGTAAGTACTCATCCCATTCGGCATACTTTACAACGCATAACTTTCTTTCGACACAACCTCAGATTTATTTTGGTATGGAGCAGCGTAACGCACTATCAATACTGCACATTTTTCATCCTCATAATAATCTATAGGTTTAATATCACACTTACTAATAAGTTGTATCATCACATGAATAACAATGAGAGTGAGGTGTGTGCAAGCTGTGTTAAAAGAGAAATAGAAAGGAAAAAGGCTGTGATCGATCTCTGGAATTACGCTATTTTGTGACAGGATTTATACGTTGATATGTCATTTGATGCCCTTTGCTTGGTTCATCTTTCTGAGGTACAGCCTATTTTCTACACTGCTGTAGAAATAGAACACCAAAAATATTCTATACTAAATTGATACAAAAGACGGGCTCGGCTAGACACTCCATACATTCTATGCAACATATAATGTCATAATACAATATATTATGTATCGTATTCCATATTCCTGTCTCCCAACCTTTTTCAGTTGGGCTGATGATGTGACGACAACGTGATGGAATAACTTGTAGGATATGTTATATATTGCATGCCTTGTCATTTATTCAGAAGATCTGTGTGCAACGTATTCGCCATTTGCCAGTACTGCAATGCTTCAAGACGAACAAGAATCTTTTTTCTTTCTTTCTCTTTCTCAGGCTCTCTGTAGACAGCCATAACCATCATCATCATCACCGCGGATCATAATAATCGTCGTCGTTGTCATTGCTACCGCCAATGTGAAAATTTCTCTGCCGAGTTGAAGAAAACTCTGTGTACATCGTCCCTATTATTGTTTTGTAGAAGAGAAATGTCGAACTTGCTTCTTTCAACTCGTTTCCAATCCAGTAATCTACAGAGATATAAACATTAGTCAACCTACAAACACACACACACACATGTTGTTGTTGTTGCTGCTGCTGCTGCGACTGCAGACACACATATACACATGCTTTCTCCGAAAAAGTAGAAAGGAAAAGCGCTGACGACGCGCCTCTTTTTTCATGTTTCTTTCTCCTTTTTTCTCTTGAATCTGTTGCTGGTCTGTTTTCCCCGTGACATGCATGCTTTGTACCTACACGCAACACACTATCGCCACCGCGCCACTACTGATGCCGTAGAGAACGGCAAAGCAAAAGGTCTCTTGTATTTTTGCTACTTTTTCCTACTAAAATGAAGAAGAGAAAACAAACTGTAGATTCTCTTTCTTCATAAATAATGCATATTGTCTGTACACAGTTTGAAGTACGTAAGACGAGGTTGTATGAACATACCTGATATACCACATTTATAACTTGTACTCGTTTTTATTACGCTTTTCGGCAAATGTCTATGATGTGATGATGTAATTTTATTAGCGATATGGTTTCTCATTGTAAGAATCTTGTAAAAAATGTTGTCTTGATCGGGATCTCTAACATTTTTTTATATTTGTCGGATTGTTTTTAAAGAATATTCTCAACCAATCTGTACGTATTCGACAGAGTGGTTTATAAGTTGTTTACCAATGTCATAACTTGATTGTATAGTTGTTGTATAGTAGGCTGTCTTCCTGCAAAAAAATTAGAAATATAATGTGAAAGTGGTGTGGAATATGCTTTCCCTCATCATTGATATGATTTAATAAATAAAAAGGCAAATCCCTGTTATGTCGTATGAGTTGTGGTCTCTCTCGCCCACACTGGTGTAGAAAATGTTAGGCTTTATTTCACATGAGGAGGATGCTGACGATACAGACATGAGAGGAGTACCAACTTTGTTTGAGGAGGATAAAAGGGGAATGCTTGGATCAACAAAGTTTTTAAAGAGGCCACTTGTCGTTATAAGCACATGAGATTTTTTATCTTTAGAATGAAAACGAAAGCAAACAAAGTAAGCATTGTAAATAGACCGGTATTCTTTAACTTTTCCACTCTTCCAATATTTTTATCCCGTTTGTCGGCATCACCAAAATTATTATTCATGGAATGGCACGTGGAATTCCTGGCCAGGTCAGCATCAGCAGAATCCTTTAGCACAGACATTTAATTAAGTAACAAAATCATTTGCCAATAATTATCAGAACTGTCTCTGATTAGGTAATGGCTTTTAAGTGATAAATTAGCCAATTTATGTTTAACAGTAGCGTGGCCGAATGAATGTTTTCATATTTGAGATATTGTGTAAGAGAATGAAAAAGTAGCAGGTGGATTCCTTTCAAGTGTGAAGAGAATGGAATTTTTCATCAAGATCGTTTCTTCTCTGGTTTCGATTTATTTCTGTGTGACATTTGAACCCAACCGGTTTATACTTGTTTCTATTATTTTTACATCAGAAAATTTAAAATAAAAAGAAATTTCTTCACCTTGTTACGTTTCCAAAGTTATTTAATAGGTAAACTTTCTAGCAAAATGATGCTACCATGCCCTTTAGTGTTACATAAGCATCCTCGTCACGTTCAAACTTGTTGGCTAAGACA
This sequence comes from Coecobrya sp. COE2, assembly GCA_027743765.1. NCBI lineage: Eukaryota > Metazoa > Arthropoda > Collembola > Entomobryomorpha > Entomobryidae > Coecobrya > Coecobrya sp. COE2. The sequence continues at coordinate 51,291 of JAHZMV010006539.1, forward strand.
AGTTAGAGAAATAGCACGCTTCCAAGAATCTCTTTGCGACATTTGTACAGAGGATGGATTTATTTATTACTTTTCCACCAGCATTTCACGAAACGTTTGATGTATGCACCAGTTTCAATTTTCATACAAAACGAATTTGTTTCTTTGATTTTGTGCACATAAATGAATATACCTACACATACATGTACACAAGCATGAAAAGCATGCAGATAAAAATCAGTTTTCTTGTTGACGGAAGTATAAACAGTAAACAGCGGACATTTTTTACAAGAATGCTCTTTTACGACTTCAAAAATGTTGTCATACTTAGCCAATATAGTTGTACTTGTGTATAATGAAAAACGTAAATATTTCTTGTATGCTATCCATCCACTTCACTGGCTCCATTAGCAAAAGTTTGTTGCTCATTGACAAAGTATAGTTCATGATGAGAAGCATACCACGTTAACATGTTGTAGCATATACAAGTCAGTCAATCTGATTGGTTCTGGGTACATGTGTGTATCGATAGGTATCAGAGGAGGCAGTAGAATTTATCTGCTTTGGTTTGAGGGAAAGACGACAACGACACAAGAATAAGAACAGGCATTAGCATTTTGTAGCTAAACATACAAAGAGCTGGATAGAGAGAGAGAGAGATGTTAGTAGAGAGAAAGGGAAAGTGGTTTGGTTTATGGAGAAATTTGGAATGGCACAGGAGCAGGAGCAAGAGGAGGAAGAAATGAATAAAGAGTTGAACGGGTTGCGAAGAAGAAATAATTCAGATGAATGCTATAAATATATATCTATAGATAGATAGAGAGCTATGGCGATAGATAGATTGGAAATGGAAGAAATAGTTCGGTTGATTTTGATGGTGAAGTATTAGCTGTGTAGTAAATGGTACTACACACGGCATAGCATGGTTGCAGTAGCAGCAGCAGTGGTAGTAGCAGCAGCAACTAAAACTCTTCAACGACTCCTGCCAACTTTTATGTATAATATGTCTCAAATGGAGAGAGAGAGAGAGTTTGAAGAGTAAAAAGAGAGCTTTTGAGTAGATGTATTATTAGGTTGTTGGTTGCTTTGCTTTGCTTTTCCCTTTTCTGCTTTGCTTCTCTCTCACTCGTCTCAAAAGAGCCACAGACTTGCGCGATTGATTGGTATCGGCAATCAATAGTATTCAGCGTATTATTGATTAGTTTGAGATGAGGAGAAAGAGAGAGAGTTATCACAGAGACGGCAAGAGAAAACGCGCTCTCTTTCCCCCTCTCTCTCACACATAAAAATGTTGTACACATAAAGTAAAAGTATATATACGACGGGTTTATAAGTACACGGTCGTCAGATTCGCACTGACTGATCGTCAAGAGCAAAAGAAGAAGAGTAGGAAGAACGGCAGCGGTGGAGACCCTGTTTATTTTACAACTCTTCTCTACTTTCACTTGCTTTCTTCCTCCGGCGTCGTTGCACTCGTGGCGGGTGCTGCTGATTTGCAGGAGGCCAACACAATCTCAAAACATATCCACGTTTTTTTCTACCTAAAACATCACATACCAAACGTGAACTCGCACTCCAGCCCAGAGAAAGCAGTATATTATATTAGACTTGTATTATTATTTTTGATACCTGGTTTCGCAATAAGCACTTTTACACATACATTTACTCAGGAAGAAAAGCAACAGTGGATTTTTTTAACACGTACATACACAACACTAGGTAGTTTGTTTTTGTTTACAACAAACAACACACATTTTCTATATTAATTATTTACACTACATTGTAAGAGCAGTTACTACTACACAAAGTTACATTCGTCCATATTTAACAAACAATTATTGATATTATTTTAAACAAACAGACAGGCGTCTATGGTATACTGAAAGATATTATTCTTCAATAAGCAACCCATCCGGCCATACTTTTATTGCAAACCACTTAATAGTTTTTCATCGTCATTCAACAAACAAAACAGAAATAAAGTGAAAGTCTATAACCGTAACTGTAATCATCATCATTATCACCGTTTTGATCATCAATAGCATCGCACCCAAACACTAAAGCCATCACCACCAGGGGATGATGAAGCTGTAGTGGTCATTGCTACAGCATGGCGCAAAAGAAAAAAGTACCTGAGGAAGGAGAAAAAAACAACGTGTGAAAAGTAAAAACAGCCACCTGCTGCATATATACTACTCCTTGTAAACATAATCGTCATCGCTACCATCTTCTTATTCTCCCTTTATTCTCCGTAGTATGCATATGTACAAAGTATAGCACGTACATATATTTTTCTATTATGTAACGGCACTTGCCGGATTGCAACAGTGTGCATCTGAGCTCAGTGAGTACAAGCTTGTTATACTGGTACCTTGAAAAGGAAAAAAACATCTCATTTTTTCTTCCTTTTCTTTCGTGAAGAAATAAAAGGGGAACATGGCATACAAGCAAAAGTGGAAGCGGTTCATGTTAAGGATAGAAAAATAGAAAAAAGGGGAGAAAAGAAAGAAGGTTGCTGCCTTTTTATCCAATTTTTCCATGAAGAAGGAAAAGAAGAAAGGCAAGCACATAGTTTACCAGGCTGAATATGGAATACGGTGAAAAGATTTGACCAAGACCAGCAGGCCAGACCGGGCCGCAGACTAAAAGTGAACTGAACTGAAAGTGCTTTCTGCATGTGATCATGTGCGTCTTCTTACTCTTTCCTTCCTCGCTTATTCTCTCTGTCAAGTTGCAATAAAGGAATGAGTTGGCTAAATAGAGTGAGCTGTGAGAAAAGTATGTGTATGGAGTAGTGTTGGTGTTTGGCTGGCTGGTGTAGTTGTTTGCAGCATTGTTCCTCGCAATAGTGCCCCTCTAATGATGGTATAGCCAAGCAGGCAAGTATGTGCTGCCATTATAATGTACATCGTTTATTTTACCGGGTTTTGTTGTTACAGTGAAAAAAATGTATACAATGTGACGATGCTGTTGTTGTATGCGATGCATTTATGGTGCATTTTTAGATGGGATACTGTTTTTAGTTTGCAGTTTAATGTTAGATGATGATGGGAACAATTTTCGTGAGTGCGCGTTTCTCATGTAAAGGGAAAGAAAGTTCCTTGGAAAAGGAAGGTACATGAATTTGGTACACAAAATGTATGTTAATGTTCATAGAAATAAAGTGTTTTATAAACAAAAATGAATTACTGGCTAACCATGGCAGTCCTGTTTGTCACAATGAGATTATTGTCAGAAATTTAATGAGCAGTTTTCTGGATAATGAAAAATTTCAGGATATTCAGGATTACATTGTATCGTAAGTATTAACTAACTATAATTTCAATAAGATTATTTTTGGCAACTTTGTTGTTCCACTTGCAAAACTATAAGATATATTAAAGTTGGATCGGTTCCAAAGGTGTGTAATGCTTGGGGTCAATTGAGAACATCATGCCTGCTTACTGTACAATTACAGTTTGTATATAATATATTCATAATTAAATCCGCTTTCAATGATAATAGGTATATGACGTTTCTTAATATATCAATTATAATTTGTATATAATTACTTTTATATTTTAATTGGAGAAAGTGAATAAATCCAGAGTTTATATTTACCTAAACTCATTTTTACTTATGTCAACGTAATCACTATGACATGAAATTCAGCGGATTAAAAAAATAATGAACCTAACAGTCTAGTCGCTTGATTATATGAATTCGTCATTCAAGACTGGTTCAATTCAATTGATAACTGTCAATAGTGAGAACGATCCTAATGCCATTATCCGAATGGATCAGTAGTGAACTCCCTCTGTGACTGAAAAGCCGTACTGAATCTTAAAATATACTCGTCTTACTGAAAGCAATGGTTTGCTTTGTTGAGTGAGACATTTGTCGTTCCTCTTTCAGTCGATCCGATTGAATGTTACGCTGTCGTGGTGCTGATGAGTAAAATTACTCTGCCTATGCCTTCAATGACTGCATAGGTACATAATATACATTCTATATTTTCCCTCCATGCATTTCTTTCACTCTAGTAAATATCATAATAATCTGTGGAAATTTTGTATTTGTTTTAAAATAGTACTGCAATGAGTAAGGAATTCATGTTCTTAAACTTTCCACATAATATTAGATTGTTATTGCTTATTTCAACAATATTAGTTAGTGCGGTTACCTGTTACCAATTGTCAGATTATCTTCTGCGTTGTTTATATATGTCATGTAAATGTGTATGTAAAGATATAAAGCGACAACGACTTACAATCATCAATAGCTACCAAATCCACACAATTCGTAGTACTCTAGACAACAGTCGGTGTTTTTTTTATGCGGGTTTGGACTCTATATTAAGGTTAGTCAGCCGAAGTAGATTATAATCCTGAAGGATTATGATCCAAAAATTTCATCTAGATTATTTTTTCTTCAAACTGACTGTCCCGATTATTTTTTGAATTATAACATAACAGATTATTTTCATCAGTAGGAAAAAAGTGACGCATTACACAGTAGTTTAATTTAATTATGAGTTTTAATTAATTATTTCATTAAAAATTGAAACTTTCCAATCTAGTCAAGCATTTATTTCATAATTAAAAAAAATAGTCTTACTATTCTTAAAAAATATTATTAAACAATTTGAAAATAGCTTAGTTAATTGATTAATTGCATAGTTTTCATGAAATTGCATTGAAGCAACTCTGCAAGCTATCAGGGACAGCAGGATGCTCAGTGCACAACTACTCGCGAAAGCAGTAAATTAACAGCTGAGCAGAAAATAATCGATTATTTTTGGCCTCATCCTCTTCCAAGAGGATGAATTTATTTTTGGATTATAATCCATTTTGGATCATTTTTTCAAACTTGCCGCGCTGAATGGATGAAAAATCTATGAGGATTAATCCTTTTTTGGATCATAATCCATTTGGCTGACCAACCTTATTGTTGCTGATAAT